>JAQFXV010001289.1:0-14226 GCA_034694065.1 Camisia spinifer
TTAAGGTGTCAAAAATTTTTCCTTCCTTAGGGAAGACTTTAAGGACTCCTTAGCCGTTCGCACACAAACTTATAACATCTTAGGATTAAGGAAGGAGGCTGCGCGAACTAAGTATAACTTTCGGACATGATAACCAAAAAATTATGAAACCAATATGATTTTGTAGAATTTTTTAAATTCTTCAAATTTTATGTACATAATTTTACATTATCTTTGAATCCTGTATTGATTTCCAATACAATTAGAGATCTCTATTAGTTTGAATCAAAATTCTTCAGTTTAAACTTATACAAAAATCGAATTATATTGAAAGTCAATACAGGACTCAAAGATAATAAGTAACAGTGTTGAAGAAGTTTAAAATTTCTACAAAATGATACCGGTTTCATAATTTTTAGTCATAATTTTCGAAAGTTATGCTGGTTTGAAAATACCAAGTTTTCGAGTTTGAGGCCTCATAGCTCTTATATTGAGGATATTTCAATCTAATTAAATTACACATGTTCAATGATTTTATATTCAATGATTACTCTTCATATCATTCTTATTCATGTTCTCGAATTGATTGCGAATGACTTCAAACTTAGCGAATGATTCGATGAACGAATGAAAAGTTTGAATGATTATTTACGTTCGAAAAGAATTAATTTTATCTTAAGATATTACCATCTTTCTAGCTTAGAAATGTTCTTTAACCAAAAATGGATAAAATCACAGAAACAAGTTTGCATTCTTCTAGAATTTAATTTTATTCAAAGTTTAATATCTATTTCTAGGGTGAAAAAGGAGAGAAAGGTGATAGAGGTCTGACCACAACATTAGATGGAAATGCATTTCCCACCGGTTTCATTGAAGGTCCCGCAGGTATAGTATGAAAATTCAAAGATTTGTATAATATTAATAATTTTTAAAATGTGATTCTAATAATTTTGGTATAAAATTAATAATGGTCTCGCCTAATAGGACCCCCGGGACCACCGGGACCGGCAGGACCACCAGGAAGAAAGGTTTGTATTTTTTCGCACTAACTTAGATATTAGTTATTATATTTGTTGTGATTTCGAATTTAAAACTTGCTGTAAAAACAAATTGATTATAATTTATCCAAATCTAAAATATCTGTTTGTTATTGTTGTAATGATTTGAATGGTATTATGTAATTATGTGCTATTTATGTTTTGGTAACTCATACCTGGAATAATGTGCGGCAACTGATTTGTACTCATATTAACTCTTTTTAATTATCGATAATTGTTTTAAATTAAAAATGTAGTGAGTTGTTAATCTCAAACAAGGACTTGAGTGCCCAACACTTCCCGGTTTGAATATGAGTACATTTCCATTTCATTTTAGGGCGATGTTGGCATTCCTGGTCCTCCTGGTGAACACGGTGAAAAGGGGGACAAAGGTGAAAGGGGACGAAGGGGTAAACGGGTCCGTATTCTTGTTCTTACACTTAATAGTTCTATAAATCTTCAGAAATTTTCTATTGATTGGGTTCACACTCTCTCAGCATCACATATTACGCACATTTTTGACTTAATTGATTAAAAGTCATCATTAAGTATGAAATTTATGTTTCAAAAGTTTTCATGTTTAGAAAAGTTAATTTTGAAAACTAATCAATGTTTTCTTATTAATATATATGTGTTTTCTTTCTTTTTTTTATGAATGAATCAATACTAACATTTCTAATAATTAAACTCATGTAAGTAACAAAAAATTGTTTAATCCCAATCCTTTCTTGTGATATATCGGTTGACCGGTCAAAGAGACAACTCATTATCCAATATTTCCAATTCACTCAATCATTCATTATTAAACATCAAAAATTATTCTTTTACTCATTTCTTTAACTAGCATTTTGTGAATAATTTTAGTTTATCTTTTCTATTGAATTTTAGAAATTTTAACTCTCACTATAAAAATCAATTAATTTGACAGCAATTTTCGGTTTTATTAAATACATTTGTTTTAAGTTTTATTTATATGTTTGTAAACCACTATTTGCCACCTAATTTCACTCATCCTATATATTATTCAGAATTTCTGATTTAAGTTATTGCTTACAGTTAGTCTAAAATTTAAAAATTATTAATTGAATTCTATTTTAAAATTATAAAGTTACTTCAAAATTTTATAATATTTGGCTTAAAATGTTTATACAGAGTATGTTTGAAACTCAATAGTAATTTTCGATAGAGTTATCGAATGCGATCAAATGATATTTCTTCTTAAAAACTTGAATCTAGTCTACCTATTGATTAAAACCAAGTTATTTAGTTGAGTATTAACTTTATGTTGACACTTAACCTTAATTAATGCATTATAAAAATAAGATTAGTTTAGTTTAGGTTTGATCACGATATTCACTAATATAATCTAAGCAATTATTCTCAACTATAGCAAACCTAATTGATAAAAGTAACAATTTTAGTTGATTTTAATTTAATTTTCATATAAATAATGATTATTAAAATTGAAAAATTGTATTTTTCAAAAGGACTGGAAACTACTTGAGTACTTTATACTATTAAATGGTACTGTACTGTACAATACCAGGTATATTGGATGCAAGTTTGCTCTTTAGCCATTCAATCAAATCATGTTTTCCATTGTTATATGTTCTCAAATTGATGTTTACTATGTTTTGCGTTTATTAAATGTTTTATTGCAAAAAATTTAATAGAATCTCATGTTTAAAATAATCTGCCTCTATTGATGAGTGAAAAGCAAGAATCAATAACAATGTGTAAAGTGGGTTAATTATTGCAAAAATTGAAGATTTCCCCTTAACTTTCAACAGAAATTGCAAAAAAATAAAAAATTGGTATCGCAAAATCTAAACTAATGCTCATCAAATATTAATAATAATAGATTATTTGTAGTTTTTATAACAGTTGACTAATGATAGATTTAAATGAAAAAATGTACAATTTCTTATTCGAAATAGAATATTTCAGTCGCGTTCATATAATCGTCAAAATTGGAGTTTATTAAATTAATAATTTAAATTTGCACTAAAGATTTACTCAATCTCGTGAAAAATAGTTTTGTAACTAATCGTGAAAGAGTTTAAATCAATAAATTCAAAAATTAATTATGAAAATCAATTAAAAACTGATAGTTTTGAATATCTATGGAAAACACTTTTGTAGATGGTTTCATTTTCAGACTCTACGATCAAAAATACATTAGAATTGTTTTTCATATTATTTTTTATTTGAGAATTCCATGAATTCTAAATTTGTCGACAATTGGCCGCATTGTACTTGTGTGATACCAACTCAGAATACTTAGTTTAACAAAATATTAATATACAGGTATGTAAAAATGATTTACGGGTAGAGCAGAAACTATAAGAGTTAGACGAAGACCGATTTCATATTCAGATTCTACACCTAAAAATAGATTAAAATGCATATTTTAATTGCGTTAAAAAATTATTAAATTTCTAAGATGTTAATTTTTCATTTTTTGATTTCTGAGCCGGAAATTCCCCGAACTCAATCTAGCTGAACACATCGAAACAATCATTTAAAATTAGACTAAGTCGATGATGATGGCTGAAGATCCGGCGAATCGAATTTCTTATGATATTTTGCTCAAGAATCTGTTTTAACTTCTCTTTAAAATAATGCACAATTGTTTAAAAACTTATGACTTAGTTGTCCAGAACGTCTAAAAACTGTAATATCAGCTGAAAGCACACACACTCATTACTGAAAGAAACTTTTTTAATGTAATTTTTGATCTAGAATCTGAATATGAAATCGGTTTTTATCTAACTATAATAGTTTCTGCTCTAGTGTACCCGTAAATCATTTTTACATGCCCTGTATTATACCTTAAATTGGTACTGAGTTAATAATAATTTGAAAAATTAGATTGAATTTTTTTTATAAATGAAAATAAAATTTTCCAGAAAAATCCTAAGCATTTCCTTTTAAAAACGATGAATTTTGACCCCAGCCGACTTACGCCAATCAACCCCTATTTTCGTAGAGGTTACTTTCTTATGTATTATACTATCAAAACTTTGACCTAACATTCCTAAAATAGGGAAGAGAGAATAGATGTCAATTCTGTCTTACCAACTAGTAATGGGAAAGGGATGGTGTATGGGATATATCGGTAAGGTATGCTCTGATACTCCTTTCGATTTTGGCCCTTTCATAAATAGACTAAAAAAATAAAGTTATGTCCTGAGGGGAACAGAATGCTAATTCAATAAAACTCTGAAAAATTGGCAGGGATATTATGAGATTCTATAAAAATGAAATTTTACATAAACTAAATTAAAATCCTTCTTACTTTTTCAGGGAAAATCTGGTAAACCTGGAGCACGTGGCTTGCCTGGAGAGTCCGGACCTAAAGGGGAAGCTGGAAATCCTGGTGATAAAGGTATTGATGGCTCTAAAGGGGATATTGGTCTACCAGGACCTCAAGGAAATAGAGGATTACCGGGAAATGATGGACAACTTGGACCTCAAGGTCCTCCAGGATTGCCCGGTACTGTTGGCCTTAAAGGTTGGAAACATTAACAAAAATTATTATTCAAAACTTTTTAAACAAAAATATGAAAAATTTATTCTTATTATCATTTTTAAAATATGCATTTAAATAGGTCTACCCGGAGATCTCGGGCCACCAGGAATGATGGGACCACCAGGATTGCCAGGCCCTCCAGGAAAAAATGGACAAAAAGGTTTGCCGACGATTTACTTTACACCATAAAAATCGAAATTTCAACACAGAGTGCAGACAATTATGATGGTCTGAATGTAATTCATAATGAAATCTCAGCAAAAACTTGAATTGATTATTCAAACTCTATTCATAACCCTTTTATTAATTTTTAAAAATTAAATTTTAAATAAATTTTAGTTTCTAACTTTTTTTAAATATGGGATAATTATTTAAACAATCAGAGTATTAGGGTTTCCGAACAGGGTTAGGCATTTTGAATTTCGAAATAACGAAGTGTAATCTTTCCTTCTTACCAGTTTGAAATTAGTTGAAGTTTGAAATACCAATTATTTTTATAAGGAATAATCTTCAACTAAGTTATCTAATTATCTAAAAACATATTTTAGATGTTTCAAGTATTTTTATACGCCTCAGATTGAAATTTTTTAGATATGAGTCAATAATATTATATCAATAAAATTGTGTTTAAGTTTATGAGATCTTGATTTGATTAATATGAGAGCAAACATGAGAAATGAATAGAATGTGTATTCCACACAAAACAATTTGTAAACATGAAAATAGCTCAATATCTTCAAAAAATATTGATAAAACAACTTTTCTGAAGTTTTCTTTAATTAGATTTGTTTATAATATATGGGTTTCAAGAAAAAAAAAATTTTTCTTTCAGGGGAATCTGGAGAAAAGGGTGACTCATCGGTAAGACTTTCAACAAAGTACATGATAACATGTTTAGAGTTTTAATTTCATATTGTTAAATATGTCCTTAAATAATGATTAGTCATCACTTGGATTTATGAAACAAGATTACGAGGCATTCGGTGATCGATTCGAAGCCGCTGGTCGTATGGGCCCTCCCGGTCCTCCCGGAGAACAAGGAATTCGTGGCCCCCCAGGAATAAAAGGAGAAAATGGACAAAAAGGAGAAACTGTTAGTTCTTTTACTCTATATATTGATTAAATTCAATGATTTATTCGTTGATCGAATAGATTCTTACGCAAAAGCTTATGAATGCTAAAGAAATAAAGATTATGAGGAGGCGGTTCTCGAATAGTGAGTTACAAATACAAGTATATATACTCAAAATAATGCTTTGAAAACACGCCAGAAAAGCCTCATAATTAATGCTTTGAAAACAATTAAAAGTAATACAATAAAGGCGACTATCTCTCACTCCCGAAACTCGTGGTCGAATCCCGGAATAATCGGTTGATCTCTTGTCTGCCGGATTAGTACCTTTCGGGAGAAGATCTCCCGAAACACAGAGACGTACATAGAAATCTCAAAAGAATCTACTAATTCATTTAATTACAAATGGATTTTTATAATCTAAAAGTGCACTAATGAAAAGGTCTCGGAATATGTATGTATTGAGAAAACAATCTTACAGAAAGTAAGGAAATTTGAATCAAATATTTTCAATCTTATTGCTATGAATCAAAGTTAGAACTTTTGGGTTTTCCAAATGTTTTACTATCTTATCAGTGATTCACTTATTAACTTCTCTTTATCTCAATAAAAGTTCTATTTTTCAAAGTATTTAAAATTTAGTAATTGAATGAATTATAGATAAAAACAGTATTCGATAGTAAAATATTTGGAAAACCCAATAGTTCTAACTTTGATTCATAGCGATAAGACTGAAAATATTTGATTGAACTTTTCATTATAAAACTCCAAAATATAATTGAATGCAATCTTAATTACAATAAAATCAAAATAATGAAAAAGAATAAACCTTTGATCTAAAGTGAATGGTCTCGAAGCTAATAGAGTTGTGGGAAATATTGTGACAATTGGTAATTCATAATTATATTTAAATATTTGATGTGAGGCTTCTATAACTCTTCCATCTGTTAATTGAGCTCTCAATATAAATCTGTAAGAATATGGCTCTAATGAAAAGTTATTCGCTTCTAACAAAAGACTTGATTTATTATTTGAATCGATTTGTTTCAAGAGTTCATCACTAATCAGATCATTACGAGGTGGTAATGAACTGATAGACCACTTGAATTTGACTCCTTTTGAGCCTTTTGAAGATGAAAAATATCCGTTAATTGTGAAAATTCCACACAAAGGCATAAGTATAGGTCCTATTAATACGATTCGAGACTTATAACTCCAGTGATTAGTTTCAGAATTCAGTTTATTTACGATAACTTTCAAAGTTTGTGTATTATATAAAGCTATTTCTTGTGCCCATTCTTTAAGAGTGCTTTCTTTAAATGATATTTCTATGAATTCCTCATCAATTGGTGAACTTAAAGATATCAAAAGTTGAACTTTTGTTAACCATTTACAGTAAACTAATCCATATTTTTCAAGTTGACTAAGCGTTAAGTTTGTGAGTAAAATATCACACTTTTCTTCTATATTCGTCAAATCGATAGCAGGCTCAAAAAATATCACAATATTGAGCCCGTCTTCGGATATGAAGCTCTTATTTTGTAGTATTTGAGGCGAAGGCGCTATTATTGTAAGCAAAAAGTTTGACTCATTTGCTAATGAATGAATTCCATCGAATGTTGGAATAACTTTTATACTTTGAGAATGTAAATGACTCTGTGATGCAGGTATTGTACAACTAAACCAATTATCTCCACTCACCACAAATTCTCGTAAATCATTATAAATAATTATGCATTTAAGATGTATTCGATGTATCGCTTGATTTTCTTCATTACTTGTATTGAATGTTAATGTGACTGAATTCGCATGACTTGTTGTTAATATATGTGTTGGACTCATATTTGAATAGATAACTATTGAAAGAAATAAATATTAATGAAATGAATTTATAAGTAATGCATTTGAATTATGTGCTTAAAAGTTATTTATGAACTCAAAATGATAGATAGTGTGAGTTTTCAAGAATATTTTCGTTTTTTATGGAATGAGTGATTATTCGGTCAACATGTTTACTGTTACTTAAAATAGTTTTATGTTTGTTCAATATATGCGAATACTAGTAAACCCATAATCATTTTTAGTTTCATTTATTTAACTCATCAATTTATTGCTTTCATTTTCAATATTTTATAGGAAAAGTAGAAACGATCCAATAGTTTCTTAAAAAGATTGCATTTTAGGCTTTGAAAGAATTGTAAAATTATTAGACTGAAAAATTTTAAAGAATATTCGGTGGTCTTATAATTATGTAAATTATGACTGACCTGAATCACTGTCATAAACCAGAATTAAATTTGAGTTTCCAAATATATTCAATGAAACATCAGACCCAATAGACTTCAACCCAAAGACATATTGTCCAACTGTTTTGATATGTACTTTTAGTTTAATTTATTTTCACAAATGTTTTGAATAGATAGTTACCTTCTGTTAAATTTACGACACATTCTATGATTGTTTTGTTTTCAACTCTTGCTGGAAATAAGAAAAGAGTTCCGTTTAATTGATGACTTAGTATGCATTCAAATATAATAATCGGTCCATTAAAATATCCAAATGCACGGATCTATTCAAAAAATTTTCAAAATTCAGAAGTTTAAGCTTTTAACTTATTATAATTTCTGATAACTTCTAAAATGAGGAATACTGTGAGAGCTCTAACCTGTAATTCTTTATTTTTTGGCAAAGTTTTGGGACTTATATCTGATAAATAGTAGCAATTGTTTGAATGACTGCAACCACATAATAATGGATTTCTAAAATGAATTGATAGAATTAGTCTTATTTATTATTTGAATGAATTGCATGAATTGAAATCATTTTGTTGAAAGAATTTATAGCAAAGGCCAATTATATTTGTTTTACTTAAGGTTTAGCCTTTCAATTGAAACTTTGAATTATCAAAAAAAATTTTTTTAATGCATTCAAAATACAAAGCATTACTTTTACTGAAAAAAGTAAGTTTAAGTCTAAAAAATAAGGAAATTCTGATTTTTTTTTCTCAAAATTTATTGCTAAAAAATTAATCGACAGAACACAAGAAAATTAAATTTTTGACAAAATGCCAAATAAAATACAAGTATTCAAAGCTTTGAATAAACTTCCTGTTCATAAACATGGAAGTTATTAAAGAAATGCATAATTGAAATTCTGAGAAAAATTAATTTCAGTTCTATTTAAAGTTAACTCTAATGAAAATTAAAAGCAAAGGGATATATTGGAGAGAAAGCATATTTGATGAAATATGCGAATGAATAAATAATATAATTTGCATATTATACAAAAATAGAAGCTGAAAATGAAATATATGAGTACTCACTTATCACAAGAGCAACCACTCGTATCATTAGACCTGCAATAACCACATTGATTTAGAACTTCTGATAGAGTTTGACTATCATCTGAGTCAAGGCATTGGTCACAAATATAACTTTTCTCATACTCATTGTGACCACATTTCAAACTACAGTTATTCAAATATTTCGGAGTATCCTTTAAAAGACATTGACCGCATTCATTCAATAAATATTGATTTGAATTATTGTGAGAACTGGAACATAATCCTCTACAGTCTCGTTCGTCATAAGTAATCTCAGTCTTTGATGGATCTAAAATAGCGAAACGTTATTATAATTTTCAGCCTTTTAACAGACTATAAAATAACAATTTATAAATTAATATTTGCCACTAATTCTACAAAATATATAATATTTTATATAAAGTAATCATTTCGTGTGCTGTTATTTAGCTTCGTATAAAACTAAGATAAACGAAAATCTTGGTACGAAATTGAAGCTTATTTTCTGAATAGATTATATACTGCAGTACAGCTTCATAAACAATTGAAAATCGTTTGAATTCTATTAAATTAAAATTGAAACAGTTATGTAATGTTGTGGAAAAAGTTATTTTTCCAATGCAAGCAGTATTAAGGCTTTGCAATATAGATCTTACTTATGCAAATTCCAGTGCACGGATCTATGTATGAGTTACCATCACAGATATTATTACAATCAAAATAAGAATCTCCATCACAAACATGGTTACAGTCAAAGCCATAACTTGATTCTAAACCAGTGTCGCCTTCAGTACAATAACCACATTCGTTGAGCAAAGCATTATCTTCGATCCCAATTTGAGAGCAAAGCTTATACTTCTTTTCAACTGTTGATCAATGAATAAAGTTTAGTGACTTGGGTTTTGTTTGAACGAGTTTTAAACTTATACAATGTATAATATAATAAGGTATTAATTATTTCAACCTATTCAGTAATATTTATTCATTACGTTATTAAAGTGAAAGTCAAATTATTTTTAATGCTATCGAATCAGTTAATTATGAGAAAATATAACTTACATTCAAATTCAACTTTAACGTCTTCTTCAGCTTCAATATATGTTGTAATAATTATAAATGTGATTAATTTGACAATTAATTTCATTTCAATATAATTTAGCTAATCATCAAATGGAGACATTTCAGTGTAGAACTAAAAATGTTGAGCACCAAAAACGTGGTAAAACATACATAAAACTAGATCTCAAACCCATTTAAGCCAAATAAAGTTTGAACGTTTGTAATATCAAAGTTGCTTTTGAATAGAGTTAGTTATATTATAACGAGTTATGAATGTAGAGCAAATTAATACCCAAACAGTACTGAAAAAAATGTTTTAGAAATCATTAGGAAAAAGGCTATTAAATTCATATTATTGTGATGTCCTTCATAACACACTACAGTAGCTTTTTTGTGTGTTTTAATTGTATACCTATTTTCACAATTTCTCGATCTTATTCGATAGGCTAACAATTTTTTCATTTGAAACAGGTATGTAAGCAACATAATGACAAATACACTAATCAAAAGTGCTAAAATACACCCTGAATTTATTGATGAAATCTGAATTACAAAAGCATAAATCAATAATAATTGAGTGCTGTACACAAACATAAGTATTCAGATAATGGTTAGTTTTCAATTAAATGTCGTATAATTTCTACTGAGAAACAAGTTTCATTCACTTTCAGTTCAAACAAATCTTCAATAATATTCCTTAGGAAAAAGTTGACTCAATTTCAAAAAACAGAATACTATTTCAGATTCGTTTTTCGAAAATAAAGAAAACACTCAAATTTAATTCCGAACGCATAACACTTTATTCAAATATTGCTTATATATTCCAATTTCGTGTCGGAACTAAACTATTAGCAAAATTATTTTCACTTCAATTATGTTACATTTTTGGAATTTTTGAACACAATTGTGAAGATAAAAATTTTGCCTAAACATTAAGCATTTCAATTAAATTAGGTTTTCAGTAATGAATGCTTTGATGTGAGCTTTAATTCAAAATCTCATAATCAAAATGCATTAACAAATAAGTGCAAAGTATAAGCACGTCTGGACTCAATTGTTTTATGAGTTAAAAAGCACATCAGGTATTATTAAAAACATAAATCATAAATTCCATGCTTTTGTTAGTCTTTTGACATAATAATAATGACCTAAATTGAACGCATTGACTATACGAATGGTATTTAATTGTCATTAGAAAATGTTAATTAATGACTTACTTGCTTTTCTCTAAATAATAGTTTCTAATACAACTTGAATTCCAATTGACTTTCTCTTTGGACAGAATAACTTTGATCAAACATAAATACTCAGATGATTATGAAATTGAATTATACATTAAAAATAATATAACATTTCATTGTCATTTTGGGTTAAACCCTATGATAGGTTTCACACAAATTTATATGAACAGTAATAAAGTGTACTGTATCTGACTTTTTCATGTTTGATTGTCATAAATATTAACATATTCCGGAAACAAAGAATAAAACCATAGGAATTAAACTAAGTTATGAGACTTATAGAAAATATATTTTGTTGATCCTGAGGGAATACCATAGTGTTGTACTAACTCTACTGTACATTGTATTTTTTGAAATAGCAGTTGATTAGAGAATATTTAGCTTAAAAAACTAATGGAGGTATTCAGAAAACATCTATAGAATGCTTACTGAATACCTCCATTATAAGTTAGATGTCTATCACGCAAGCTTAAATTGAGAGATATTTAATTATTATTTTACAAAAGTTTTCCTATCGAAGTTTTATTGAATAAATAATTGAACATAAATTTGCATAAAAAGTGATTAATTTTGAATCAAGGAAATGTTTTTTCAAGAATAAATAATGATTTTTATCTTTTGAAAACATCTAATTAGTATTGATTTAACAATGAGAATTGACGGAAAAATCTCTCACAAATAAATCAACAATATCTAACTCATTGTGCTCTATCATTATTGCATAATATTTGCATAATCTAAGAATTTTGTTTCTTTAAACTAATGTCTTGCGGAATACTTATCACTCACGAGGAAATAGATTTTAGGGTTATGAAAATGAAGTCAAGATCCTTTTGAAATGCTTCCAAATAGTGTAAAAAATCTTTAACCGACTAAACTTGAAAATTCTATGAATAGTAAGCATAGTGTCTAAGGAAAAATGCTCTCATTTATAATATCGCTAAAATATTTTTAAAAATTTACTACATATTCACTTCACAGCAATCAATTAAATTTAATTAAAGACTAAGTCAATAAAATTTATCACATTTATATGATTTGTGAAAGTACAGAAGTGTTGCCAAAAAATAAGTTAAAAGTGTTGAAAATCATTGAGAAAAAGTTCATAAAAGTATTACCATTCGTGCAATGTCTTATGCAATAACCGCTCTTCAATTGAAAAAAAACATATGAATCATATATTTATAACAGTGAAATGAAACCAATGAAATTATATTTCACAAAAAATAATTCTTAAACTTGAAAGTTTCATTTTGATCTCAATTTAATGTTAGACAATTTGAATCATTAGTTCCAGTTTCGACTACTATTCATAGCAAAGATCTCGAAATTTGCTTATTCAAGATGACTTAGCTCTGTATCATTACAAACACTTCCAGGGGTTGGTTTAGATAGGGTGTACACCCCCTGGAAAAGCTGAAGATCAGAAACTAAGATTTTGAGAAATCAAAAATGCAGTATTTGGTCCCCCCTCACCCTCACCTAAATTTTGAGAATTCTGGAAAGTTGAGTTTGGATAAGTCTGGTATCATTCACATAACAAAACGAGAAACATGAAAATAAACAAATCTGGTTTGAGTTAAATAGATATTATCCTATCCTCTCATTAAATATTAGTTTAGAATAAAGCGAATGATCTTTTGAGAGTAGAAATAGCAATAGTATTGCTCGCAAATATATGAGAATCCAAAATAAATTTAGAAACTGAGAGTTGAGTCAAACTGAAAGGGAAGTGTGTCAAGGTTTAGATTTGTTTTACTCTAAATACTATTACTTGTATCACCAGAACTAACAAAATGAAGAGATGACAAAGCATTAGGCTTTCTTATGCAATTAAATTTATCAAATATTTCAACAGTTAACATAAATGTGCAATTTTAAATCATCTTAGCACAACAAATTATTTAAACAGTTTCTATTAACAGAAGGATAATAAATTACTTGAAAGTTGAATTTCTCAATTCAGTAGAGAACGCATGACTGTATCGGATATAAAATTTTGAAATATATCAACTGAATCAATGAAATGGATGTTCAAAACAAAACAGATGGTGATTATATCATATTCAACAATATATCACAAGCATAAATATTAAAAATATGCAAATAGTTCGGAAATAATGAAAAAATTCTTTAACATCACTGAAAAATAATTTATTGGGAATGCTCAAAATGTGAAACACAAAATAGCTTAAAGATAATTTCAGTTTAACTCTAATTTGTTATTGATTCAAAGTTTATAACTTTTTTTGTTATTTGTTATTTTTCTAAACTTTATTTTCTGAAGCTTTCATTTGAAAAACATGTTTTTAGTAGAAATTCGATAATTATAATAAATCCAATTAATTATGCTTACAGTGGCATTAAAATTATTATTATTATTATTATTATGTTGCTCTCATTCAGATATATTGGGCTGATATAGACCATTAATGCACGGAGATGTTATTGATCAAAAAATAAATTAATAAATAAAAATTCTTGGATGCTTTATTGAGGTTCACAGTTGACAGTTCTTTGAAGCTGTTGTTAGTATTAATTTTTATATTTTCTCTTCAAAGGAATTATTTATATTTGTTACTAGAAACGGTCTTCGCGCTACGCGAGCAAAAATAAAGTCCATTAAAAATTTTCCACCTCGTGTTTGCCTCGTGTTCGGCTAAATTTAGTTGGGTAACTTGGCCTCTGGCCACTTTTGAGGAAAAAATTTTCCTGTTCTGGTTGAGGTCATACTGGTTCTAGTGATACCGAGTCTCTATCATGTCCAGGAGCCGAGTCTATAAGGGGTCACACGGACAGACAGACACACTTTTGAATAGTATAATATACAGCGTTGCAAATAATGATATATATCCCCCTTGGAGCAAAAACTATAATAGATAGAAGGGAACTGATTTCATATTCGGATTCTACATTAAAAAATACATAAAATTTGAGAATTTTAATCTCCTAGCTTAAACATATAATAAGCAAAGTGGAATATTCTAAATATTTATTATTTATCC
>JAQFXV010001290.1:0-14216 GCA_034694065.1 Camisia spinifer
GTGAAAGCATGCATTCATCTCAAATAGGGATGTCTAGTATCTAAATAATCTACAAATAAATAAACAAAGAATTCAAGTTTAAATCACATTTGAATGATCATCTATACCAGTGAAATAAAATATTTTTAATCATCCAAAAATAATAGTAAAATATCTGTATTTTTAAAATTTCATTATAACTAATTTTTTGAATAAATATTTTTTACACTAATTGATGAAAACAAAATCTAAAATTGAAAACTGTTTTGAAGCAAAACTAAACATATTTAGAGCCAAAATATAGCATATATAGCAATATGAATTTAATAAGAAGAGTTTAAACCCTGTTGAGCAGAATCTCGTTTCATTGAAATTATCGATCGATAGATCGACCAGAAGTGAGACTCGTACACAACCAACAGATATAGTGTAATCAGTATTATTCCATGTGCTGCTACACTGGTATGTAATACAGTTTTTCTTCATATTATCATCTCAACAGCATTTGCGGTTCGTGGACATAATTTCCGCTCACGATCAGCAACTTGTGGCACTCAAACTGTGAATGTATGAATGTATGTATGCATGAAAGTGAATAACTTTTTATGCAACGTTTACTAGTTTTACAGCGAATGTTAAGACTCTACAGTACAAGTGCTTCGTCAAAGAGAACGTTGTGAAGGCAACTATTTTGCTAATGCACTTATTAGTGTAAAAAAAGCTCTTGCTTTATAGTCAAGTTGGGTTAATTCACTTCAACAAATCACTAGTGTGTAAATTATCAATCAAGAGATTTTAACTTTAAATGTAAGTCCTTATAAATGCTAACAATCAAATTATTGATTTTTCTCACATTAAAAATACAAAATTTTATAATTATCTAAATATTTTACACCGATTTATATTTAAATTGCATTTTAATTTTTTTTTAATTGAGTCATACCATAAATAATAATGATTTGAGCATTTGCTGAATTTTTAATTATCTATAAATCATACTTATTTACTGAAATTCATTGGTTATGAATTATTATTTTTATTATTATGCTTTAATTATTCAATATTTTCATAAACTTTTATGATTAAACCTAAGTCTATTAGTCTAATCAGTTTATGTAACGCAACAGCAAGAAAAGACAATTTATATTCTCACAGCAAAACGCAAGTAAAAAAGAAAATAAATGTATTGGTGTAAACCTAAATTTTGATGCCTTTAATGAGTAGGATTTGTTCGTGCAAACAATCCATTCTTGAAATGATACAATATCATCTCCTGAATTAATTGTATAAACAGAAAAGGTTACTTAACCAGATTTGGCCAAGCTCAACTTTTCAGGGGGTCAATTTTCACAAATTCTTAGAATTTAAGTGTCGTATTACTCAAATTTTTGAAAATTATCGAAAAAAACCAAGGAGACCGAGCATTGTTTTTTATTTCTCAAAATCCCAGGGGTTGTCAAATTTTTAAACCTCTCAAGATGTATATCTCCCCCTTTGGCCATGTCTGCCACTTAACTTGGCTATTATGTTCCCAGTTGTATATCAGATTACAATTAAATGGTTGTAATGATAGTATAGATGCCGTTTCAACTGAGTTCAGCTTAGAGTTTATGATTACCACTGATAAACTACAATTTCCATCAAATGTACAATTTGAAATGTCAAAATTCATATCCTAAACCTCAACCATATTTAACATTGATAAACAGAAGAATTCAAAATACTTTCCATTCATCAAATTCTCATTAATTCAAATCAAACTCATTTGTTGAATTTGATTTTTTTTATTATTCATTAAAAATACAGTACGAAATCTAATTAGAAAATTCAATTGATCATAAACTAATTGAATTACTTAGTTCAACTAATTTTTGGAAAGCAATAATATAATCTAAATTGAAATTAATTATTCGAAACTATACAATAATTATTTTTTATGATTTTCAGAAATTGTCTACAGAAACTCATTAAAGTTGAATAATGATATGATCTCTTACCAAACACGTTGAAAATGGTTCTATTGCTTAGAGACACGTTTCTCATAATTAGATGATTCACAATAATTCAATTAAATAAACAAAAGTAATCACTTAGAACTACGTTTCGATGTGTTTTGTGATTAAATAGAACTAAAATCATATTAAATTAGAGCTCAAACTAATTTCAAAAAGACTAATTTTGAATTAATTGTTGAAATATTTGTTTTTCAAAATGATATTTAACTACAGATCAAGCATTAGCAAAAGCAGCACTGAATATGAAAACCCGACCAGATTCCGAAATTTATTGTTTATTATGCTTTATGTATTTGTGGTGAAACGGAACTCAAGTTGAGTAACAAATTGATGTTTATGCTCAAAGACACTTAATAATGCTTTTTGAGATACTTCAAAATCCTCAATTAACTATAATTTTTTATTTGACTAAATTTTTAAAGATCAAATGAAAGGTTTTTCTCGAAATTAATTTCTCATCATTATATTTAATTTTTTGTTATAAATTGTAAAACTTTTGAAATGAAATAATTTTCAAAAATTATCAATACTTGGACTCTAGAATACTCTTAAAGTTTTCTTTGCATTTCAAAATTAATTTTTTTGTAAATTGAATCTATTGTAGGAAACTCTGATGAAAATTGAGTTGAAATATTTTGAAAAGAAAGTTTAACAAAAGGAAAATGAACTACAAGCATTAGTTATACATAATGATGGACACGCTCGAGCGTATCGGCGCTCAGTAACGAGCGCGAGCGCTGAGCGCCAGAATTTCTTCGAGCACGAGCGTACGCTCATGACCCTCAAGCTCAAGCGAGCGTATCGAGCTTAAAATCAAATACAAAATAGTTCAAATGTAATAATCATCATTTTAATCAAATAAAACTACAACAAGTCAGTAAATAACCTAAATTTAAAGTAAATTAAAGAATTTGAGCGTTGAGACTATTTACAGTTTGAAAACTTTCCATTATTCAGCTTTGAATGTCACGACAGAATATGAAAAACTATCACATAATCTGCATAAAACGGCGCTCACCTACGCTCGCCTTCGAGCGCGAGTGCTGAGCGTGTCCATCACTAGTTATACAGCATTCTGTATAAGCATTCACTCAAAATGCAAATGTTTTCAAAAATTCCGATATTTTTATCTGTTCGATAATTTTTCGACATTTTCTGAACTTTGATTCAATCTGAAACTATTGTCTTTGTGATATCTGCCTCGTTATTATACTCTATCATAAAAAGTGTAAGCTCCTTTTGTTCCTTCTAACGCTTCTCTCTCTCTCTCTCTCTCTCTCTCTCTCTCTCTCTCTCTCTCTCTCTCTCTCGTTTTGTTTCTTTTTATCTTAATTTCCTTTCTTTCTTTTCTTCTCATAATAACTCTTGCTTTTCGTTTAGTCATTAATACTTTAGTTGACCAAAAGATCATTTATATCCTATTAATACTTTTTTATCTTTTGTCATTTGAATTTTTCATTTCTTTCATTTCACCCATATTTTATAGTAATCCTTTACCAGAATTAAAGCATTAAAACTATTATTGTTAAGAAATTCTCAAATAAATAATCAGAATATAAGGGATTAATTTAAACAGAATAAGAAAACTCATCGTAAGTTTTGTGAAAACTCTTTGTGCGATACAATACTTCTCAACAATTTTATTTCAATTAGACTTTAAGATAACATTTATTTTCTTTCTTATTCTCAAAGAGTGTTTACAATGTGTCTGTATATACAGTATAACTCTTATAGAAAGTTCTAACTAAGGTTTCATTTGAATGAGAAAGAGTTAGACTAGAGTTAGACCAGAGTTAGACTTATGCAGTATTTATTCCACAATTATTTATTGTCTTTGAAAAGAGGAAAGAAAACTAAGAAAATCAATTGAAAAGTCGGCTTTATATCATAAATATCATACTATATTTGAGTACAAGTAAATGCAAATTAGCTTAATTTCACTTTTTGAAACTTCTACATCTCTACTAGTTTTCAACTCAAATCAATAGTTAATGACTCAGAAGTTAAGATTTTCAAATTTAGTTACTATTCAGTTCAGGGAAATCTAGGATTGTTTGTTATATATTTGTTGTTGAATTACATTTAATCACTTTATGTTCGTTGCTTTCGATCTATAAAGGACTTGAAAGACATTGCAAGCCATTAATGCAGTTATAGTAGAATGACTTTAGAGAAAGAGCTAATTAGAGTGAAACACATTTTCAGTATAATTATATTAATACGAAACTATTTATTTCATGTTCAATATTATTTCATCAGAATTTTGATTAATAGCATAATGAAAATATGCATTCCATTAATTAAATAGAGTTGGTTTGAGTCCTACGCAAAAATACTTTATAATAATGTTTATTATAGTTTCTCTTTAAGATCCAGTTTATTATAAGGCATTGACACAAAGTTTTAATAAAATTGCTTTTAATGATTAACTTTTCCTTTTTTATATTTTAAAAATACTATATTATTGAAATCCCGAATCATTATTAGATTGAAATTGCAATGGCTTTAATTCAAACTACTATTTAATTATTTTTAGTAACCATTAAATGAAGAGTCAGTTATCCCTTTCTTCAAAAGATAAAATATGTTTTAAAGATATTCTGCTATTTTATTGTTTTAAAATTCTAAACTGTTTGAAGATTTATCGAATGAAATATCATTTCTTTTGAATATGGTCTATGTATTCACACAGACTTCAACTTTCGCTACAAACGATGCATTAAAGCAGCAAATCATGGATAATGTGATCGTAAATGTAAATTTGTTATCTGTCTTCATGATATTATTAAATATTTTATATATGATTCACTTTCTTTACCACTCTCTTAAAATTACTATCCCATCAAAACAGGATTTTCAAACCTTGTTTCGCGTATTTTATGACTTAAGTGTTTTGAAAGTCTATCTCTTGACTTCGAAAAATGAGAAAGAAATTCAACTCTTCTACAAATATGAAGAAAAAAACTTAATTTGAATTAAATCTAAGTTTTATTGCAGACTCGAAGCCAGCGATAATAAACCTGAATTCCAAGGACTCAAACCATACAGTATAAAAACCTCCCGAAAGAAATGAAGTTTTAAATCATAATTTTTTTCAATAAATTTTTCAATTTTTTCAAATACCATAGAGGATGCGTTTCAACGGAATATATTCAGCTTTATTATTATTAGCATTTGGCTCATATTGTAATCTATTTAGAATTTAATTTTTCGGAAAAAAATGAAATGGAATAAATAGTAATAAATTAAAACTATAAGCCCATAAACAAGATTAACAATTTAGTTCAAAATAAATTATTCTGTCGAAAGATTGGAATAATTGAAATTGGAGACGAATTGAAAGAAACTGTAAAATTATCTCAAATATTTTTACCATTAATGTGATGGCATTTTTGTTCTCTCTTATAGAAAGAGATATGATCTTCACAATAGCGGGTTTGAGAGATTCTCTGCATTGAAAAGCTTTAGTCTAATGATTAATAAAACTCTATTGAAGATTTCCTATTGTTAGACCTCTGACTAAATTGAAGATATTAAGTATCAAACAGAGTCTTTACAGTCCTAATTGCTAACAAATAGAGCTAAAAGTTCTCCTGAACAAGAGAAAGAAATCTATTGAACACATTAATTACCTGAAACTTGTCGTTTGACCACTATTTGCAGGTGTTATCTAATGATGTTCACATACTTTGGAGCAAAAACTATGATAGTTAGAGTTAAATCGATTTCATGTTTGAATTCTACGTCAAAAAATACATAAAAATTCAGGATTTCAATATTGTAGATTGAACATGAAACAAACAAATCGGAATATTGTTAATACTTGATTATTTATCCTTTATTTTATGATCAAAATTTAAACAGCAAAAACCACCATTGATAGGGACAAATGAATCACATATTTGGATTTTTGTATAAAATTAATCTTGAAAAAGTTTTACATAATTATTTTTGAGCTTAGAATTTGGTGTGAATTCGTTCAAAAGTTTATAAGCAGTTACTGAAAAAGGTTTCAAAATTTCGGGTATGAGAATCAAGGGCAAACCGATGATTAGAATGAATTTTTTTTATCATTTTTCTCATAAAAAGATTATATTTTGTAATCGATTCTTCATTTTTAATTGAAATTTCTGCTGCAGAATTTTTTTCAGATTTAGAGTATCGAAGAATAATTTAAAAAATATTGAGAATATTGCAATTTGCTTGTTACGAGTTTGAGCTAGGTTATTAAAATTCTCTATTTTTATGTATTTTTTGACGTAGAATTCAAATATGAAATGGATTTAAATCTAACTATTATGGTTTTTGCTCCAGGGTAGGTGAATATAATTATCTTACGCCCCCTATATATCATAGATATTTTATACTAGAATGACAAGAATTCGACTGAAATATGACAAACATTACTTAAATAATGGGTATTGAATTTAATTAAAAGGGAGTTCAACATATGTTACACCAAGAATTTGATACAAATTATGTATGAATATTCAAATTGAGAGAAATTATGGATTTTTTACTAATTAAATTTATTTACAGACAGTATTCCGTTACTTCTCATTAAATTGTAGTCAAAATTATAATATGATAGCATGAGATCAAATTAAAAATATAATATAAGATTGACATTACCCTTTACTCTAATTATATCTAAATACAACTTTTTGTCCTTTAATTAACTTTATGAAAACTTTCCAATTAAAACATGAATTCTCTGTAAATTAAACTATATCTCAAAACAGATGCTTCAGATATTTCGAGAGATCATTATTTAATATAAAATTAACATTGAGTTTATAAATAGCTGAAAATAATATTAATTTCATTCAGATTATACATTAGTAGTGTTTCAGTTAACTAGAAACTGAAACTAAATAGAAACTGAATATAATGGAGATCTGCATAAAGTCACTGAAACTGTAATAAAATGCAACATTTATTAAAGAAATTTAACTCTTCTGTATTAAAAACAGTAGTGATGAATCATTAACTGAAACTAAATAGAAACTGAAACTAAATAGAAACTGAGCCGAAATTGGCTCAAAAAACTGTATAGAAACTGAATAGAAATGAAAAAACCCGAACTGATACAACACTATACATTAGTAATGAAACAATTTGTTGAAAACTTTCTTTGAACAAAATATTTAGAACTGAGTCTTAAAACAAAAGTTTTGTTTATTTTAAAATAATTCTTCAAAATAGAGTCGTTAATAAACTCTTTGTTGAATCTAATTTGAGTACAAATTCTATTTCAACCAACAAATAAACAGAGTCTAAGCTTTAAAAAATAGTGTTATTCTCGAAATTATTGGGGATTTATTTATAGAAGAATTGGGCAAAAATAAGCCATCAAAAGCCGAATAAAAACTTTATTACATTTCAAATGACATGATTAGGAATGTAATGATTTTTGGAGGAAATTTCTGACATTAATAGTTTTAGTATTACTACTAAACAACAATATAAGCTGCCAAAGAAAGAAAGAGTAATAAAGTAATAGAAGAAACAAAATTCTTAAACTTTTTCTCATCATTTGATTACATTTTTATTGAGAATGAATAGATTCAAGTTTATAACAGACAGAAGTCTTTGTGAGACATCAAACAATGAATTGGATTCGCTATAAAATATCTTTAAAACATTCTCTAAATTTTTCAATAAAGTTAAAACTATAACATTAAGACTTCCTTTAGTTTAGTTATAAGACCTATTGAATGAGTATAAAAATAAACATTGAATTTAAGTTTACTTCTGTAAGCATTAATCTTATTGAGAAAATTTCAATTTCAAAACTATTTCAAGAAATGTTCACAAACTTATTCGAGTGCTTAAGTGTTTAAAAGTTTGTCTTACTTTTTGGCATATATTTAAATAAGCTTATAATGCTTTTTAAAATAAACAAAAATTCATTAATTTATTTTTTATTCCTCTGAGTGATAAAATTTTTTATGATCTTAGCAAGAAATTATCCCAAAGTCATAACAATGCCTCTTAATTGCATTTGAAAGAAATTTGTTTGCTTTTGATGTTTGCTATCTTTCCGAATGAACTCATAAAACAAATGAATTTTTCATCATTTGATATTTAAACTTTTGAAACGAATAAATGAGTTCTGAATCTATATTTGGAATGATTGAGAAATAAATTTACTCAATTTTGTTGAAAAAAGTTATCACTGAAAGGAGAGTTCAAATTAAATAACTTCATTCTATATTATCTTTATAATGAATAAATGTTTAAAGTCTAGTCTTCTACTAATTTATAACTAATATAATGGCATTTTTATTTCCACTTTATAATATGCTAATCATATTTTTAATTAATGCATTTTTCATTTACTATTCAAAAAGTAATGCATTCTTGAACTCAGAAAATTCTAAAGAGAATAAAAATTATTGAATATTTAAATTTTGTTGAATGGATTTGTCTTTTTGGAAGGAGAAATGAGCTTTGAATCTTCATTTCACTCTTTATTC
Source organism: Camisia spinifer (assembly GCA_034694065.1). Taxonomy (NCBI): domain Eukaryota; kingdom Metazoa; phylum Arthropoda; class Arachnida; order Sarcoptiformes; family Camisiidae; genus Camisia; species Camisia spinifer. The sequence goes on from JAQFXV010001290.1 coordinate 8,474, forward strand.
AGAGTTCAATACATGTTTCTAAAAGTTGATTTTACTAGAATCGTGAATTTCGAGAGTTTGCAAGTGCATTAAAAGTAAGGTAACCTTTCAAAATATAGTAACTATAGTTGATTTCTCAAAAGTTAATCTATTCAACTTGCAAAATAATAAACGATTCTGTCTTTTCATGAAAAGAAACTTTAGCTAACCTTAAAATTTTCAATTTTTATCCATTATAATTCGTTTTTATATCAATAGATTAAAAGCTCAACTATTTTTAATTGAAAGTAACATTTTCTATACATTAAAAATTATATTTATATTCACTAAATAATTTACGATTTACAAATAATTTTTGCAATACTTTGAATACTCTCTAAGAAAATTTGAAATTAGTCAAAAATCAATGTTTCGTATTTCTCAATTACAATATATTCTATATTTTTGGAAGAATTATTTAATTAATCTCAAGTTTGTTTTGATTTAGAAAAATTAAAAATTGAATAGAAAGTTAAAAGTATTATTTCGAATTTTGTTTATTTTTCTCAATTTTTTGAGTGCAAGCCTTTCGTTTATTATTTAAATATCAATACCATGAATATCTATATTATCATATGATGTCAGTCAATAAAGGATTCTGTTATATATATAATCGCATAGTCATAGTAATTCTTTTAACGCAAAATAGTTGGCTTAAGTGTATAACTTAACTTTGCAGTAATATATTATGTGTAAGAATAAGTAACTTCACTACAGTGTTCAAGTTATCCACTTAAGCCAACTATTCCTTATAAAAGAACCTGGCTTCGTATGATTTGACAATCAATCAATGTAACTTTATTATTGATCAATTTATTATTTTGCTTTAAAAAATTTGATAACTTTTCTCATTTGATGAGACGAAAAAACTTTTATGCATTGTGACGAACTCGAGAACAGGATCGAGCTTATTCCGTATACCGGTAATTTGATTTTAATATCAAATTAAGCTCAATTCATCTTATATTTCATCAAATTCTTTCCAAACTAATTATGAAGTCCGCTTCTTTACAATCTATCGAAAGCAAAAGATAATTAAGAAAATTTTCTACGACAATTGATTTGATGTCCTGCTGAGTGAAGTTCAAACTCAATTTATTTTATAATAATTTTCAACTAACTCCATATCAAAATTTAGTTTACCATTAATATTAGATATTTTTAGACTTCATGCCATCATAATTACATGTTTTTAGAGATTAATTATCAGCACAATAATTGAAACTTTATTCCTCTCATAGAGATATATGGATTCACAATCATTTTTTCGAAGGAAATGATACTATCAATATCAAAGTTCGAAATTTTCTCAATCAAAAATTTGCATAAAAACAAAACAAATATGATATACAAAAAAGAAATATAATGTTCTTATACAAGATTCACAATCAAATTAATTATTAGCTGCTTTGATCAAAAATAAAAGTCGTCGAAACATAATTATTAGATTCGGGATGAAATCAGATTTAGTTATCATGCAATGCAATTTTCTGATAGATTATCGATCCTAACATAATTTGATTAAATGCAATCATTCATGTGGTTTGAATGAGTCAAACAGTTATCAAGGAATAGTCTTATAGTGTCAGAAAATTTTGGTTTTTATCCATAGCTGTCAAAAATCAAACAACTACTAAGTATTGAAAGCATGAAGAATATAATTTATAACTATACTAAAGACATGAGTTTTCTAAGTTAGAGTGAAGAAAACTAATATTTCAGCTAATTACTTCCTATTATTATATTTTCGTTCAATTTTCAGCACACAGTAGAGATCAGGACAACACCCAATAATTTGTTCATAAATGTCAATTGAAGACATGCCCAACATTTTATTTCATTAATCCAATTGCATTATTGCGATGATTATTGATTAATAATTCACAACTCAATGAACAAAAGTTAACATTTTAATTTATGTGCAGTTTTTAGAGAACTGCTCGAAATTTGAAATGTGGAACAATAAATCAATATTTAGAATATTAAGAAATCATAAATTTATCTTTTATCATGATAAAAGTTTCAAAGTGCGAGATTATGAAAAAATATCATAATATGATATTTTATTATCTTTTTATTTTATGTTTTTGTTATTTTTATTGTGCTTGATGTTTTGTTTCTATGATATTTTATCTTTTTACTCATAAACATATCTATATTATGCTTATGAATAAATATTTTCAATTCTTATGAGTTGAAACTCATGTCGTCCGTTAGAATCATGAGAAATTATGTTTGACAAGAAACGAATTTCAAATTTTAATCTTACAGCACACTCAACCAAATGAATTGAGTTTTTGAGAAATTTTTTAATTACTTCGTGTGTTAAGCTTATCGATATATTAACTAATTTCAGCCGACGATTTGATGAAAAAATTTGCATACAAATGAAAACTTTGTGATAGTCCAATGATTTTCTTCTCTCATCACATAAAAACTTTACTACTAATTAACTGAGTTTATTTAAAATGGAAATTTTTCTAACTTTGATTGACTAAAATTTTGATTTGCGTAAATTTCAGTTCATTCTTAGGTTTAGTTGGAAGAGTTTAGTTTATCGTTTCTCCATAAAGATTCAGTAATAAATACTTGTAGTTACAGAAACAGTATATTAATTCTCGATCCTTAATGTTCTAATAAACTCAACACTTGACGACCGGTTGTTATGCTTATAAACAAATCTTACTATAAGAAACTGTATTAAAGATTTGTTTATAAGCATAACAACCGGTCGTCAAGTGTTGAGTTTATTAGAACACTGCACAATGTTAGTTAATAATAATTGATTATTTAGTGCTAGTATCGAAATTGAGGACCATGTATTCGACACTTTGTAGGCCATATGATCCCAGAGGTCCTCTGGACGGAGTATTTGTCTCTAAAAATCTCTAAATAACTAAAATTTTATCAATAAAGTAGTTCATCAATAATTTACTTTAGTGGTCTATTCTTAAATAGAATTTCTTTAAATCTAGTTTGATGGGAACATTCAACACTCATAAAGTATTCAGGTGAATTCAGGCTGCGGACGACAGCAAGCTTGTAATGTCGGTTCTTGCAGAAAACAAAGCTGGAAATTAGATTCATTTTCTTGCTCAAATATTCCATGAGACGAAAGTTCAAATTTAAATAATAAATTTGGATAAATAATTTTATTTAATTTAAATAAATTTTTTATAACCTGAAGATTACGAGCTCTGAATATTTGTTGAAATTACCTCAATATTTTCAGCTATAATTTGGATGATATGAAAAGTTGTGTTTCTCTGTTCGAAAGCAAAGTCAAATTATATATTTCTATGAAAGCGAAAGTTAAAAACAACAGCAATACTAAAGCTGAAAGTCTTCATAGGAAGACTATTGCTAATAATTAAAAAATGCAAATGATCTTTGACCTCTTATGTTATGTTCTCTTAAATTCTGTATGTTAATCAAGATACTCAGGGTAGTTTCTTTTAAAGAAGTTGAAAAATTAAATCAATTAAGTGGAGTCTGACAATAATTTGAACAACTTTTGAGAGTTTCCAAAATTTAAACAACTTTCAATCATTCATCATGTTTTATTAACTGAACACTAAATCTCACAATATTAAACCATAGGGTAGAAGTGGATGAAAACTTCAACTGTAATTTTTGGAAATAAAAAACAAAAATTTAGTAAACTCGTTTAGCTATAAATAATACAGCACAGTTATGTAAAATATGAAAATTTGAAATCGGAGTTAATATTTTCAAATCCTCAGACTTTGGAAATCTGTTGCCCGGCCCCTAAAGAGATCGAGAGCCCACTTTGAGAACCACTGGTGTAGTCTCCAAAGTTGCATAGCGTTTCCCTCGACCAGTCAGCTTAAGCGCTGGCAATTTCTTTGAATTAATAGCCTGTAAATCACTACACTTAAGGATGAGGAAAAATCATCTTAATTGAGGCATTTAGTTTTGGTGCTTTATTTTAATGGCTTGTAACTAATCTCTTGTCTCAAAATTAATCTTTGAGAAACTTCAAAAACTTACTTCGAAAGTTATGACAAATTTGTTCAGAATTAATTTAATTTCCGTACTTCATTCGAAGAGAAATTAAGGTTTCAAAATAATGTAGAATTAGACAAAAATTCAAAATCATATTTTATTTCCTAATTCTCTTATTGTCTAATTATTTTGTTTTCAAAATTTTAAATCTTGAACTTGATAGTATAAACTAAATTGATTGACTATCCTTAAGAGGTACAACTTTTAACATTTCTAAGAAACCAAATTTCAGAGTGGTCTCTAATAATTTTTTGACAGCTTATGGATATAGTAGTTATGAAATAAATATTGTTTAAAACAATCTTAAGCAAAATAATCATTTTCTCGCCAGTTTTATAATCAGGTTCGATATTCACAAAACAATACTTTCTTTATAAAAAAAATTTATGTATAAGTGTGTCAATTTTTCGAAAACAACAGCAGTTATGAATTAAAATTTATGAAACTGATTTCTAGTAGTGCAGGTATTTTCGAGAAATGAGGTTCTAGAGTCTCAATCGTAATTCAAACTCGAGGCTCGACTATTTCTCGAAATTTAATCTATAAACTGTGTTCATGGATTCTCATTCAATCAAATTTTTAAAAATTCATTATAGAATATAAGTTTTGATTTATTATGAATTTTTCACAATTAAACAATTTTTTAGTCAATAAGAGAATCAGAGATTAAAACAGTGTTACGACATGTGACATAAATGTGTATAAATTTGAGCTGTAATACTAGTAACGTATAAATAATTTCATCATCTATTTCATCATCTAAAATCATCTATTTCTCAGAACTTTATCAGAAGTATGAATGATTTCTTTTTCAAATGATCTTTTCTTGATCTCAAATTCAACTATGAAACTGAAAATGTGTGAATTGAATTAAAAAATGTTAATAAATTATGAAAATATAAATTGAAACATAGACTATATAGATAACAAGAAAGCAATTTCTGCAAAAGTATCGAAATCCAAAGCATGAAAATGACAGATAACTATAAGCTGTTGACTAGAATTTTAGAAGAAAGCACGAAAATAAAAATGGAAAAGCCTTTTAGAGTAGAAAAAATGGATATAATCAATCACAGACTTGTGCTCTCTTCAAAGGTCTTATCGTTAGAAATACCTTAAATGTGATGGAGTGATGTTTCTCGGAAAACATAGTTAAACAGTTCTCTTACTATAGATGTGTCTCTATTGTTATTTACAGAATATTTGTTCACAACTAACAAAAGGAAATTTTTAGACTCATGTTCTTTCTTAGGCAATCGATTTGTCAGGGATTGTATTATAGATATTCTTTTCAAAATAATGTCTCAACAATTTATTTGTTAATACTTTCGTTTCTTTCTGTTTATTTATTTTTGCTTTTCATGAAGATTTGGAATCTGTGAGCAAATAATTTGAAGTATCTTAATTAGGAAGAGTTTTTGAGATTTGCTTGAGATTGTTGAATTACTTGAATTAAGTTTTCACTTTTGTTTTATGATAATTTTTGATAGTGTTTTTCGTTTATCTTTGAAAAATTCTATTTTTGTGATTTAGGTTTTTACCGAATTACCTCACTTAATGTTACATGTCACTATACCTTAAGAGTGAGTGTTTGAACAATATTATGAGAAAATCTCTTATTACATGTAATTATATCTCGAGGTATAATTACTACTATAATTACATGCAATAATAGATTAAAATTTTAAATCAATATGTT
>JAQFXV010001291.1:0-14208 GCA_034694065.1 Camisia spinifer
AAATCAAAATTGGCTCAATTCAAAAAAATACATATCGATGAGGAGTCATTTCGATGGCAAACGACAAGTTGTCTGAAGGCATCACAAAGTTTGCATCCGATGCCATCGATTTAGAAAATTTGATTAAAGATAAACTTAAATAAATTATTTAATTTTATTATTAATTTTCATATTTCTAAAATTATATCATTCCCAGAACCTAAAAATTAAAATTCAGTTTCATTCTTATCTGCTTTTAATGGTCTGAAGCTCTCAATAATATGAAACCATTTCAACTTATATATAGATTTATGAGAGTTTTATATATAACGGAAATTATTATTCAAATTATCTGATAATTTCTTTAACTCTTGGTAAAAATCAGTTGATTATTGAGTTTTATTTTATTTTCTGAGTATTATTTCACGTGAATTTAAGTTAAAATATTTGAAATCAAATGTCGTTGAACTTGTGATTAGTGAACGGCTTTATTAATAACTGGAAAACTATGATCCTTAAAATCAGTGAATATCTTATGCTTTTAAAATGATGGACAACTATAACAATACTCATTAGACATCCTCAAAAACTACTCAAATCTTTGAATTCTTCTCAAATATTGAAAAACTTGAATCTTAAAACTTTCTCAAAACAATTTTTTATGGATATTGACATAACATTCGAAATGATTGAAACACTGAAATCTAATTTTTACTATTTTTCACTTTAAGTGTCGGTCAATTTCTAACTTTCTATGGTTTTGATAAATACAGTCTAAAAAATATTCTGTTTCACATAATGCTCGGCACAGAATTAGCCGATTTAATAGTTCTTAAAAATTAGTCGAAAAGTCCCTTTAAAAAGGCATTTTAGGCCAAAAAAATTGCTTATATTCTAATTGCTATAATTCTAAAAACATTATTTCAATAGACAAACTAATGAATCAAGTGATCATTTCAAAAAATATTAAGATTAAAATGTGAAACAATTAGTTCTAATAAATTTTATGACCAGAAGCAGAACTTTATTATACTTTATACCTGTCGGCCATAATTTAGTTAAAGAGTTTAAATTTTGATTAATTGCCACAGAATTAGCTCGAGAGACATAAGATCGTGATAATAGATAAAGTTTTGACTCTTTCTCAATATCAAAAGCCCCGACAATAAAATTGACTAAATATCGAATCAGTTTAACTTTATTAGTCGTGTCATCAACTTTTTAAATATAGTTTTTAAAACTTATTTTTTATCTCTCCATATAAAACATGAGTGATTTATAACTTGAAAACTTAAAAAATTGTTTAATAATCTTTTTTAAGATGAAAAGCAATTTCTTTCTTGAATTTAATAATATTTCATCAGAAAATATAATGTTTTATACAATTTAAAGCATATTTTATGGAATTAAAATCAGTTTTAGCTCTAAAAGGCATGAAAAGTGTCAATACCTTCAAAAAGTGTCTGAACCCCCGAAAAGTCTGTTTTAGGCTCTAACGAATGCGTTTAAATCAACTCAATTTTGTGTGATTCGAACTCATATTTAAGTCCCAATCAAATTAAATGACAACTGACGAAAAGGCAAAAGCCTAATAATCCTAGCCTTAATTATTACAAACCCAATGGATTGCATTAATGTTTAACTGAACTTTAGGTTCAAAACTTTAGGCAATAGAAGATTAGCATAAAAGCCTACAATTATATCAATTTAAGTCAGTCTTTATTATGCTTCTATTGATTCCACGCAATACTCCTCCGCACAGTCGATGTAAAACAATTATTTAATCAAGTATTTAATCAAACGTTAAAAGTGTTTTTCTCTCATTTATTATTATTTTTGAGTTATGTTTAACTCTTATGAAGTCGTGTTCACTCATTCAAAAAAGTAAAACTAATAAATGTTTAAAACTTGGTGAAGTAATTCTTTATTTAAAAAATTTTCTTTACTATTCATTTATAAAAACTCTAAAGTTTTCAATTAAATTATGTTAGATTTTCATATATTCTGTTTTTAGTAATAAAAACAATAATAGATTCGTCATAACCAGCAATTTATTAATTAATAGCAGAGAAAATTCCTAATAGACTGCTATGAATAGAATAAATGATGGAATCTCTCATTGATTTGATTGAGAGAATACTTGGAAATACCTTTTATTTAAAATATATATTTGAAAAATAACTTAATTTCAATCTTGAAAAAAGTTATATAAGTATTGTGTTCATGCCCTCAAAATGATCTTAAATTCAAGATGTATTTGACCATAAAATAAATGGGATTTTATTTCTTGGTGGCTAAAGAAATCTCTGGAGTTTTTTTATCCGAAACCTTTTGGGTTTAGTGGAGTTTTTTCTCCAAAACCCGAAACGAATATTGAAAATAAGAATATTTCTGTTCCAAAAGAAAGCTTTGAAAGTAATGAACAATTGGAGACAAACTAAAACCAAATCAATGACACTGTGTTTGGAGTGTTTTTCCAAAAGTTAATAAAAGTTTGAAAATGGGTTTATAACAAACTTCACTCTCTTTCTTATATATGATTTGAACCTAAAGTAGATATAAAATCAAATAAAGACAAAATGATTTTTTTAAAAAGTTCTCTTTAATTAATACTACTGTATAAATGATAAATGATTTATAATAAAAATTAAATAAATATTCATTAAATTTTCACTAAATAAATGCTATTCAAAGTATTATAAAGTATGAAAAAGTTTGTTTAACATATCATTATATAATACAATGGATTACAATTGAAAGAGAAGCCTTAAAAAATAGACAAACGCCAACTTAGAACAAGTCCCTAATCATAGAAACAGAGAACTTGCCCCTATAGTATCTGTAGTTTGAGTTCTTCATATCATAAAAGGGACTTAAGCTCAGTTGGCGTTTGTCTATTTTTTAAGGCTTCTCTTTCAATTAAAATATAACTAAAATAAACTTATTTTCTGTGGTGTAGACTTGGTTTGGAAGCGACTAAAGGCGCAAACCATGACATCTTCCACTCAATCATTTGTTTTATAAGTTTTTCTTCTTCTTTAGAAAAGTTTAGAAGCACTGAAATAGCTTTTACTAAATGTATTGCTTCGTATTCACTGCTAATCATATACTTAAATATAACATTTTTTAAATAAGTAAAATTAATTTCCCGGCCATTCAAACCATCATTGATTGTATTCGAAGTGTCGCTAATGATAGACGATATGGACATATGTTTTGGCGATTCTTCGACATTAATCTCCTCTCTATTCGACTGGTTTTGTAAATCTTTATGAAATGTTTTCTTAATATCATATAATCTCTGTGTTTGTAATTTAATTGTTTTATTTCTATCATTCAAAGACTCTTCGAGTTTAACAATAGTCTCATTCAGATGTGAAACAGTTTTATCATTCGTTGAACTGTTTTCTGTCTGTTTTAATGATTCAAATTTTGATATGAGTTCTCTTCTCTCTCTTCGTTCTTCTTCTAATTCTTGTCTCAATTGTTTGAATTGATTGGAAAGCTCTGCGTTTCTTAACATAAGATCATCTTTTTCGCCACCAATTAATTCAAATTCACTCAATTTGGTCTTCAATTGCCTGTTCTTTAAGTAATTAAACTGTTATTCAGTTTGAATTTCAATTCAATTAATCTAAAGTATAATTTATGGTTCAATTAAACTTTTCTTAAATATGTAATTAATCAACACTTTCATCGACTTTTTCATAAAAATATTCTCATTATTTAAACATTAAATTGGTCTCAATTATTATCAAATACACGATAACCTATTTTAATGTTATCTATAATTCATTTATAGTTCAACACAAATCCTATTTATAACTCAACTCAAGATGTCTTTCACTAAAATCTCATTATATTTTAAAACATAAATAAATTAACTTAAAGTCAAAACAAAAAATACAATAAACTAAACGTCAATTCATTAATAAATCAAAAAAGAAAAAAAATTGAAAACTTGAGTCGAATTTTGAAAAGTTGATAAACTATTGAAAAATAGTGTCAACAAAACTAAAAATATAAACAAAATATTAATAATTAAATACTTCTCCAGTTTTAGCGATGAGTTCGTTATTAAGTAATTGATTTTCATTTTTGTATTGAATTACTTGAGATTCAAGACTTGTATTGAGATTTTGTACAGAAATTAATTCATTCTTTAATTTAATAATTTGTTCATTAAGTGACTCAATATTTGTTAAATTATTTTCATTATTATTATTACTAATAAAGCATTGTTTTTGATCCAAATCTTCATCATTAGTATTGAGACCAACAGTCAATTCGTCACAACTATTACTCAATGAAAATGAGTTATCGTTTTCTTCACTATTAATACTGTTTTCATCGAATGAATGCTTCTTTCCATCAATTGTTGACTTATTATTCTCTAACTCTTTCTTCTCTTTTAATTTTTTGAACATTTTTTTAATCAATTAGTTTTGAGCTAAAAATAAATATTAAATTCAAAAATCAATATTTGATTTGAAAACTTATTTGTTGATAAAAAAAATCAATTATTATTTTTCAAAATAATACGTAATTCAATATTTGTTTTGTAAACATATGACTAAAGACTAATTGAATTGTTGTTGAGATGATTCATATGAAAAAAAAATCAAAACACAAATCCCTTTAATATACACGTTGGCTATCATTGAAATTCATTTATTTTAAAAACAAATCTCATAATAGATGGCAGTCTATAAGCCGTTCAATAACTTATAATTGCATTGAAATGTCAAATAATTATTTGCTTCAAGTTATGACAATATTATAACTAAAGTTATATAAACTTTTTTTCCATAAAATACTCAATTTTATGGTTCAAGTGATAAATGCTTGAAAGACCGGAATCTAAAGGAAAAATTTTGGTTCAATAAAGATATAAAATATGAAAAAACATCATTAATATAATGAGAAAACTCAATAAACTTTTTCAATTACTTTAAAATGTACAGAATTTGAAAATCAATATAACTTTTTATGTTTACAATCAATTAACAGTCAAATAAATTATTTAAGTTTGAAAAATGATTTGCTAATTGATGAACAATTTTCACAAGTTTTTCAAATTGCAAACTATTGGTAATGTTTGCCAAAAAAGTATTAAAATAACAAAACCATAAAATAAACGATCGATAGCTATAAAGCTTAAAACTGTTGCTTAACAGCACTTAAAAACTTTTAATTAATTAATTTAACAATTCATTCATATAATAAATAATGAAATTCTTCTGTATTAATACACTTTTAACTCAAACCATGCATTCATTTCATGAGAAGAGCAGATCATTATCTCAAATATTTATATCAAATTCACGAAAAGTGACGAATGAATCATAAATTCCTTTGAGACTCAATTCAAGAGAAGACCTAATGTTTGAAATTCAGTCATTCATCACATTTTCATTGATTGAATGAAACCAATAATTATGAAAATATTATCTTTAAGTTATGCATAATTATGAATAAATGTTTCAACATTTGAGATATAATTCAAGTCTCGCGTAATGTTTCCATCAAATAAACTAATAATAAATGAAAGAAAACAAATTAATACTAAATAAAATTGAATGAATTAACCGGAAATTGAATAAAATTTTTTCATTTGTTTCAATTGTAGTGAAGAATAGACTAAATGTTGAATAGAAATAAAACTCACATTAATCACAGTTTATTGAATCAAAGCCAACATTAACTTATGTTAACACTTAAGTCAGTCACTATTGAATGAACTTTTTATGAACTTTGCTTAAGTAGTTTTGTATCTCGAAAAAAATCTAAACGTAAAAAACTTCTCAAGAATTAAATGATATATTAAATTAAATGAATGACTTTCTTAATGCCAATTATGCCGAAAAAATTAATTGAAATAGTTATTTGTTGAATCACTGGTACCGCAAATAAATTAGATTTCTTTTATAAATAAGTGCTATTGACTTGTGGTTCACAAATCAATGAAAAATATGTTCATTAGATTTCCTTTTATATGGTTTGCCTCCAGTGTAAAGAATTGTTAGCTTTACCTCTGATGGCAATCAAATATAAGCTTCATTTAGAATGAATTGTTTCCAAAATATTTCAATCCTAGTATTGATTATTACTTCTGAGAATAAAAAGTAACAAAAGAATAATATAAAAGAAAATAAGCTTTGGAATGAAGTACCAGTAATTTCGAAGAATTTTGATTTGATCATTAAATAAATAATTTTATAAATGAGAAATTTTCTAAACGAAAAAATTTCTTAAATCATTATAAATGCTTGAGTTTAACAGAATGTGTGACAAAATGACATAAAAGTTAGAGGAGAGAGAAAGAGAGGTTTTATGATACCCGATAAATGTTACAATCGATCGATAAAAGCATTACATAATACAACACAGACTTCCTTTATTAAAAAAATTCTTATCTCTAGATTTATTAGAATTCATACTAAAAAAATACAGACGGTTTAGCTCTTGATGAGTCCATTACATAACAGCAGATAAAAAATATGAAACAGTAATGCATGAAAGCGCTAAATATTATTCATTTGATAATTTTGGTGAAGGAAAGAAAGTTAATGCTATCAGAATTGAGATAAAACTCTAGTTTCTATTATTAACAACTATTAGCATTTATATGCACTCAGAAAGGATTAAATTCGACTAATTTGAGCCATAAATACATAGTTGTGTTCAAATAAGAGCATTGAATGGATTAATTTTTTTGACAGAGTTTGTTCACATCAGGCAATACTTTATTCACATTAAGTATTGATTTTTCTCGTGAAAAAGAGACTCAAATTGAAAAGAATTTCAGTGAGATTTGCCTTTTGAGACCTTGGGATCACTTGAAAAGACATGAGTTTTGTTTTTTCTCTTATACGCCAAAAGCAGTGATTCTTAGCAGAGTATTGATAGCTCTTCTATTAAAAGCATTACAATTGAAGAGAAGAACAAACACTGAGGAGAGACCAAACATGAGTCGTTTCTCCTCCCCATTAAGTGATTTCCTTCACTAACTAAATCACATTAGCATTAAAGTGATTATCATTACCAGACTGTCGAATACTATCTCATTTATCTACAAGACATAACTGTGTATCCATTCTATAACTTCTTCCTCTTTTCAATCTCTCCATAAAATTAAATTGGTTTAAATCATAAAAAATAACTTCAATTTTTTTCAAACTGCTTGAACTGGTTCTTAATGCAAAATACTTTAGATATGGCTCTAGTTTAATGGTTTTATAATATGTGGGCTGAAGATATCACCAGTAGATTCATGACAAACGTGTTGGCGTTTTGAGGGCTTTTTGTTTTACCATTAGTTTGACTTAACATTATTTGTAGTTCAGAGAAATGAAACCAATAAAACAAATGATACTTAAGATTAATGACAGTTTGCTTTGAATGTCGGACAAAACATTTGAATATAAAAGAAAGTTGAGGTAAATATGCAAACAATTTCTCAATCCGAAGGCTCTCTTAAAACATGGAATAGAAAAAAACGAATAGAGATTAGAGTACTTTCAAATCGTAATAACACTCATATGCATAATGTAGTTAAGAATGCAAAAGGAGTTCACAAAAAATAAGAAAAAGAAGTGGTATTCAGTGATGTGTAAATAATGCCGAATCACATATAGTCAGACAATTTTGTATAAGTTGTGCTAACTTTGGAAACTAGTTGGGAGAATAGGCAGAATAGCCCTCCATCACTAGCATCAGGTCATAAGTGTAAATCTTTTAAGGCTAAAAAAGTTAGTTATATAATAGTTAGCGTCTCTTTCTTTTCTTTTTAAATTTGTATAGACATGAATGAAGGCTACATTTCTAGAAAAAAGAAGATTCACAGAAAGTTGAGTTAAGAGAAGGACAGCCACGAGTGATAAAGAGAATCGCCATATGAGGTCTTGTATTGTAAAAATCGCACGCAATTTGCTTTATTACTCTTTATCTTATCGTTAAAGTCAAATATAAATCTATTGCTTTTTTCAAGTGTAATTGATATCCAAGTTTTGCAATAAATTCCAAATTTTATATAATATATAATCAACTCATTCGACAGTTTGATTAAAATATTCATTGAGATAATTTATTTCAATTCACGCCTCAAAGTATGCACAAAATCATTAATTAAGTTCATTAATGAAGTTTCAATGACAAGAATCCAATGTCAACATTGAAGCCTATATATGGGGTAATCATTTGACTAAAAAATCTCATTAACGAGAGAGTTAAATAATATTCCGATTTAAAGTTAATGTTTCCGTTAACTCGATTGGTCTTCTAATAATGCACTTAAATCTATAACCCATTCAGAGTCATTTCAGTCAATATTGACAAAAGTGTCCATCACATTAAGCTATATATGATGTTGCGAACAGTTTCTATTTATAAGTCAAAAACTCCGTTTTATCCCAACAAGATCTGAGTCATCCAGTTATTTAGCAAATGAAAGAGAAGAGGCTATCGTTCAAAAGAGACAGTATGAAAGGGAAGATGCATTTGATGTATCGGATACTATAACATAAAATGCTTTGAATTAGAACCAGACGAATAAACAGAGAAAATGATCAAAATGTGATTCAAACATCGGTTGCGATACAATTCCTCCTCCGGAATGAATTGAGACAGAGTTTGCTTTTACTTGAATAATAATTCGAAAAGTAAATAGGAATGAGTGATAGTATATCATGTCTGAGCACTGCATAAAATATTGTATTTAAAAATTGTGAGTTTTGCTTGGATTTAAATTTATCCCGATTTTCATGTAGTTCTTTCGGCATTATTCGCTTCAATGATTGATAAGTTATATATGAAAATCTTTAATAAAAAAGTTAAAACATTTTTCTTTAAGATACTATTCATTCAGAAGGAATAAGTGAATCAAATAAAGGATCATAAATGATATATTTTAGAAATATGAACCCTAAGAGACAAAACGATACAGTGAAAGGCATATAACTTTCTTTTGATAAAAGTTTTTTTGCTGCTTTAATATTGATATGAGTAAAGTAGTATCGATCGATCCCTTCTTATAACTGTTATTCTTATAGATAAGTCTCACTTTTGTAATAGTCTATTATTCCGTATAAGACGTGATGAAGTAATACAGAGTCAAATGTGTTCAATGGCTGTCATTCATTCATATTAGAGATACAGTACTATATTATATTGAATATAACTTACTTGACATTACTATACAGTACAGAATATTAGCATTGAATGAAAGAGGATTTTACTTAACTAGTGTTGTCTCTGTTCACTCTTTATAATTGAAAATCAAACTATATTTTTATAATTAGTATTTTGTAACTTTTCATTTGAATTTAGAAAAATTAGGATCAAGACAATGAACCTTCAGTTATATAAGTGCTTAAAAATCAATTTATTTATTATTTTCACACAATTTATCAAAAGAGTGGACAACAAGAAACACTATTCACAACTTGTTCCTCAAAGTCAAAGAGTGTAAGATAACTGAACGGCATCTGCTCTAAGAACCAAATCTCTCTCTCTCTCTCTCTCTCTCTCTCTCTCTCTCTCTCCACGTCTTCTTCTCATTCTCTTATATGATATAAAAAGCGTAAGAACCGTATGTGTTGTGCATGTGATGGTAGAGATAGTGTAGTAAAAGAGTATTACGGATGTGATTCACACAAGTTTTTTCTCTCGTATATAACAGTGAATAGCAATACCGAAAAGTCAGATGACAAGAGAATAGGGGAAAAGAGGGTCACTCAACCTCTTATACCATATCAAATATTATCTCAAAGACTGATATAAAAAATTTAATAAATTCTTCAAACCTGTAATAAAGTTAATAAAGTTAATAAAGTTCAAACTTTTTCAATAAAGAGCACACATTGGCAGCGCATAACTCTTTTACCGATAATCTTCCAATAAATTACTACTCATTAAGGATAAAAAAATATATTTATCTCCTTTTAATTTTGTGCTCTGCATAAAGCATAGAATTTTGATTTGTCAACAATAAAAAGCGATGAATTAAAAAGTCACGTATGATGGGAAACAACATATGATATTTGAACTGAACTTATATAAAGCAGATTAGAATATAAAAGAATGCTATGATATAAAAATAGTCGAAAACTGCTTGGAGTTAAAGCGTTAAAGTGTGTGTTCGGAGAAAAATTTGTTGGCAAAGCGGGAGTCATAAAAAATAAGAGAAAGAAACGTTTACACAGTAAATGACCCGCAAAAATGGTTCTTAGTCTGAGCGATGGTATTGACGGTCAAGTGTACAAAGCTATGAATGTATTTTTAACTGCAAACCAAAACTCATATAAGTATGGGTTCAATACTTGTTCGGCAGCTAAAGGAAAAGTAACAAAAAAGGTTATTCTCGTGAGTTATTGAGTTAAATGAATCGAAGAAACATTTATAAATAGAGCCACACTTTTGTCCCCCGATTCCCATCGAAACCATAGAATAACTTTTAATGAAAAGGTTTCTAATAATAAATAACTATTTCAATGGCTTGTTTTGATGGATACCGAGAAGAATGTAATTTATTGCTATTGAAACAATATTTAATTAAAACTCTTGAACACTATATTCGGTTAATGAGAATGTTTATTTGTTTTTTAAAAAGAAATTAAATTAATAGTAAACTTGTGGAACTGCTAATGAAGTTAAGTTAATGCCATTTCTCAGAAGCTTTTATACTGTTTTAGTGAACGAACACAGCCTATGATTAATTAAATAAGAAACCCTTTTATGGCATTTGATTCCAACTTATGTTTTATAAGCGCCAAATGTTCTATAATAATCATTACCAAAAGCAAAAGAAGCCAACTATTAAATTATATTATGAAAGGAGTATGTATTGCAGCCCAAAAACTAATAAGAATTACATAAACAGTTAAACTGAATTACAGCTCGTTTTGATGAAAGATTACTTCAATATTATCAATGGTAGGAATTATTTATAGTGTTTAGTTTTATTATCAAAGTTCATATTTCTCTGATTCAACTCAACAACTTCTTGTTTGACATCAAATTCGAAATTTATAATGATTAAAGTGAGTGATTAAAGCATAAAACTTAAGAAACCAGAAAATTCTCATCAATTAAAAATTTTCTAAGACTTCAATTAAAGAATTAAATTCATAGAATTAGGACTACATTAGCTATTGTTTTGAATATATACCTGTTTATAATAAGCCAACAAATGAAGGCCTATAACACCTCTCAACAAATGTCTTATAAATATTATATGAGTTAATACTACTGTGCAGTAGTTTATAACTTGAATATTTAGTTTAGTTGTTGATATGTTTGAATCCATGCTCACTCAATTTGATAGACAAAGTCCAACTAATTTTGGAAATTACTATTTAAATAGTGGTTTCAATATAAATATTTATTCAGTATTTATACTAAACCTATTTAAGGTGTTTGAAAGTTCGAGCAGAAGTATTCTGTCTGGACATGTATTCAACAATAAATTCATTTCCTTAGCACACAGTTAGCATACAGTAGAATAAAACGACGAAATATATCAGAAGTCTTTACTAATAATAAACATTGAAATGTGTATGTCTTGAGAGCTGGATAGGAAAAGAGGAATAGAGCGGACCCACAATCAAACTTTATGGCATTGGAGAAGAAAACAGCGGTAATGGAGTGGATGGTAAAGGAAGAGAGAAATAAGAAAATGGGTTTGTATTAAGGGAAACGCTAACAGCAAGAGATCCCTTACCATGAATTGACTGATATTTTAGGCTCTAATAAAATAGAGTTGCGATAATTCGACCGTATATTACACTATAGAGTAGAATATAATAGAAGAAAAAACGCAAATAGTATTTCTGTCACATGTTTTACTCATTTATATCCTTCGCTGATTTGCTTTTCTCTTTGTAGAGATTCTTAACTGTCTTTTTGGTTCATAGGATAAAGTTTTGGTTCTATTATAACTATAAGTGATAGAAAAGTTTGAAAAAGAAAAATTCAACAGAAGCTGCAGAATATGAGAGGATGTTTACGAATGAATGAATGTATAAGTAAATATTTTTAAATGCAAACAAACCCATAGCGTAACCCCAAAAGTAAGACTAAAATGCATTTTCTGTACCACTTATAGACAATAATTTTAAGGCGAAAAAATCTTTTAAGCAATTTTAAACATTTTACAGCTCAAGAAGTGATAGGGCGTTGCACTCAATACTTATACTTATATTTACAACTCATACGTAATACTTGTCAGCAAAAATATTACAAAACCTACGCTGAAGGATATGTATACAGTCTATTTCCTGACTTCTTTAATATATTCCCAGAAAAACCATAGCTCTGTTAAGTATTTTAAGTTCATCTTTTTTCTCTTCGACTTATAACAAAAGATTTTCTCCTTCTTTGTGTCATGGCTTGACTTCAGCTTATATTTCATATTTTAAGGCAGTGCTAGTATTATATTTCAAACTTTTTGATGGATTTTTTTTAGATGTAAATTAAAATTTTTTTGCTGAGAGTTAATTAATTCAATTTTGTCACTAAGTTTGCGAAAAAAGTTCAATACTTTAATGATTAATAATTATGAATTATAAAAAATGATAATTTGAATGCATTGCATGAATATCGTGATAGGCTTTCAATTGAAGTCAGTTCAATAATTTGTGAGAATTTGAATAAATATGAGAATTTTCTCAATTTTGGACCAGTAAAAAAAACTTTCATACTCTTTGATGTTTTATGAATAATAAGCGTATTTTTCAACACAATAATTAAGTTATTTTAGTCAAACATTATCAAAAAATCAAAACCTAATTTTTATTTTGAAATTCACTCTATTGTCACGATTTTCATTATTTGTTACAAAAGCTAATCTGAAAAATATTTAGAGAATAAAATCAATTATTTCTGCGAGAGATATAACGTTCTTATTCGTGGTTATGATAACAAAATTATGTTTTAATAGCATTAACATCTTATCGATCGAGTGAAACAATTATTTGAGATAAAATTGAGTTTTACTTAAAAAGTAATCTTTGAATAAACTCATAACAAAGAGAGCGTTATATAAAGATTAATATATGTTTTTTGAGGTCTAATGAACAAATTGAAGGAGAATTGTCTGTATCCACACAAATAAGTGAAGCGCGAGCGGATGTGACTCCTTATTTACAAACTTATAAATAAGGGTATATTCTTGTGTAGCCCTAAGAGATTTTTATGAAAAAGTTTGGCACTGATTCAAAAGAGCGTAAAGAGTTAATAGTAAAGATCAAAGTTAATTTAGTAGTCAATTAAGGCAAAGCCAGTCATATGACAAACATAGAGCACATCAACCGTGAAGACTAACGAATCTTAAACTCAGAAACATCTCAGAGATTGCTTTAGTTTATATCTAATGTATACACTTCTCGGAGGTCAAAATCCATTATTATTTTAGAAATAACAATACCAGTGATAAATAGTCACGTATTCGATGAGAAAATTAACAATCTTTCAATTTGTAAATCATTTCTTTATTTATAGCTCTTTTGATCGACAAAATAATAAACAATTGCAAAACTAATAGATTGTAGAATTCGTTACAAAATTCAATAATAACATGAAAGCAACTAAATTATAGTGTAATTAAAAAAGTTTAGCTTATCTTTAAGACTATTCTGTTTTAAATTATAATTAATTTATTAATATTATAATTAATAATATAAGAAATAATTGAGAAGAGATAGAGAATAGATAAATAATGCAATTATTTTAAGTTAATATATGATAAGAAACATTTGTTAATCGATTTTTTTGATAAACTCAATGAATAATGACTTAGATTTGTGAGAAATTAAATCAATTACAATATTAGTACCAATGAATTGATATAAATTATTATTAAATATTTAATAATAATAATCATAATTAATAGCAATAGTAATAGTAAAAAGTTAGCGAAATCAGAGTTTAAACAGTTATGAATTTTTTCCTAATAAAGGTTTAAGTAAATCAATGAAACGCATCATTTGATTGAATCGAAAACGTATCGCTTGACGTGTTTTCTAAATCACAAACTGTTTTGTTCATTAGGCACCAAATCAACTATGATTTTATGTATATTTAAGATTCAATTTAATATAGACTTCATATAAAGCAGAGCACACTTCCAGTGAACACACTTTAAATATTCAAAAGTTTCAAAATTGAGTTTTGGTTGTTATGGAAGAACTTCACAAAAAGAGAGATCACAACAAGTTATAACTTAAACATTGA
>JAQFXV010001292.1:0-14203 GCA_034694065.1 Camisia spinifer
GAAACCTCTTGCATTTGAGCGCCAGATAGTAAGTTTGAAGAAAATGCTCGTCTTAAAAATGAGTTGATACGTCCACCCCTACACAGGTGAGCAACTATTAGTACGGACCCCAAACCATTCATGAGTGGATCACTATAAATAATAGCGTAGTATAACATTTTGCAAGCTGTTAACGTTAGGAGACGTGAATACGTGAATGGGTGCGTAGCGTAAACCAATCTGAGGTAAACTTCTAGTGTGTTAGTTTCTAGGCTTGGGAGCGCCTCATAAGAACAACTTCTTCACTTTACCCAAATGGCAAACAGTCAAATGTATTCATGTCAATACATCTTCAACTAAGCAGTGGTCGTTTCTGTGAGTTTACAAATTTTCTTTTTGCTTATTTCAACCCAACCCTCATTAAATCATATGAAACGCCAAATGGAAGTTGGAATCAATATTGGTATCAATCATTTGAAAACTTGTTCCATATTTAATAGTTGTAAAAGTATTCTTCATATTATCAATAAAACGATGAAAAACACAATACTAAACAAATCACTCATCAAAACAAATAGAACTAAACTGAATCAGCAGAAAGTGATTCTATTGACTAATATTAAATATTTGAAGTTTTATGTGGTAATACTCTTTATATTAGTGGCTCATCTGTTTAAACCTGTGGTCACAGCCAAAAGCTCATTACGATATAATCATAATCATAAAATAGTTGTGCGTGTTTTGTATCAATCAGGGGTAAGTCATTCATTCATTTTATTTTCTCATTCAACTATTTTTTCATCCCTTTAAATGCTAATTCATTTGATTCATTCTCACTTATTTGACTTTAAAATCACTCATGAGTTACGTTTTGTAGTTTAAACGTTGAATTACTTTAAAATAAATGCTATTCATATTTGGTGTAAACCAATACTTTTAAAGCTAACAAATGTGAATTCTTTGATAAATAGTATTCGCAATTAATTTATTAGAAATTAATATCATTCCAAAAAACGTGATTTTAATATCAAATTTAAGGAATAAAATCATTTCAAATTTTATTTTTAAGTAAAATTTCGTTTATTTGAGATTTTTAAGTTTGTTAAACTTGATTGGGTTTCATTAACTTCATTCAGTATAACATATGTTAATATTTCTAATTGTTTTTTCAGTAATAATTAACGTATTAATTAAAATATTGTATGAATGAATTAAGTATAAAATATAGCAATTAATACGAAGGCATGTTTACTAATTAGTGAATTAAATGAAGTTATTTGATGAAGAGGTTGAAAAGAAATAAATATTGAGAATTTGAAAATAGGATTTGTTGGGAAGGAAGGACTTTGTGATTGTTGAGAAAGTTTGAAGAAATAGTTGGCAGAAGTCGACTATACGTGAATGTAGTTGTAGTGAATTTGAGATTTGAGCGCGCGCTTACCTAATAAATGTTTCTGTTTCAAGGATAACACTAACATATTATTGAGAACTGTTCTCCTTGAGGCGATCAACGAAAATAAGTAACCATTTTCACTCCCTTCTTGTATTTATACACAAACTGCTTCCGGTGAACACAAAACACCCGAAGGGCAGTCAAACTCGATAACACACACACACCTTTCTTTCTTATAAACATCTGAATATTATTATATCATTACCTCCACTCTCATTCCACACATTTGTCAACTTATATTCGCTTTCTTCTCACCCAAACTTTTACTATTACTTACAATCAATGCCTTAACTGTAAAACCTATTAATAGCTTTGTTTGCAATGAATGAACAACAGGTTTCATTAGAAGAGCCACAAGTTTCTCGTGATTCATAAAAACTGAGTCTAATGTTAGATCAATTTTTGGCTAAATTCTGAGCTTAAATTTACATTTTTTATTGCAACGAAATTTTTGACAATTTGCGTAAAACAGGGAAATCGAATGAAATAAAACAATTTAAACAAATTATGTTCTCCACATTTTAATGAAAGTTTTTATTTATAAAAGTCAGTTAAAAACAATGTAAAATTTATCATAAAAATAATTAAGTCTTGTCTGAAAAAAGATTTTATGTAAAGTTATTGAGTATAGAATGATTCCCAAAATTTTCAAAAAGTACGGATAAAAGTGAAATTGAGATTCCGAGTGAGTAATGAGAGACTGATTTCTCACTTTATTTCCTGATGAGGAATAATTTGTGGAGTTGAAAATGTTTGAAGGAATAGAAGTGATATTTAAGCGAATTGATGTCTGCGGTGATTAGTGGTATGATTTTGGTTGAGAAGTCTGTGATGCGAATAGTGATTTAGAAGCAAATGATTACTAAGTAAGTTGTATTATTACTATAATGGTAATGGATATGGCCATTAGAACATAGAAAATAGCATTCGTTATAATTAGGCGACATAAAAAGCATTGACTCGATATTAGAATCGCAAATGTAAATAATTGAGAGAAAAAAATGTATGATTACATGTGGAAGAAACGGGTATTTATGTTACTAAACTCTAAGCTGGTCTGAGAGGCAGTATATTCTAATACGTGAAGACATTAATAGGTAAAAAAAGATAAAGTTTAACACATAGATTTGGAGAGAAAAAACAACTAATAAACGAGTGTCGGTCGCAAATTGAAGCGCCAGAAAGACGCCAAAGTCAGCCCTGCATGACTGCAATGACGAAGTGGATAAAGCATTGTAGATAAGTTTGTTGAGGTAGAGAAACAATCAAAACACTAGAGGCAAACATCACTTATGTTTGTTGTATTTTTGTTTTCTATACTCACATACTCTCACACTCTCACACTCTCACATACATACATATATTCATAGATCAAATCAAATAGACATGTGTGCAGAGGTTGTAGTTCATCATGACTTACAGGGCAAGACCATTGGGCCCAATTCGCTAAAGTGTGGGAAAGTGAAGCCAAGCGGTTAATGTTTTATACGGTCCGATAGAAGCAGTCAAGTGGAGTGTGCTTTAGAGTGTGCCACAACTGCCACACTTGCTCACCAATACCTTTATAGTATAACTACTACAATCATACACAACATCAATACAACCTTACCATCATATACTATACTATCAACAATCACCACTTTATTTTTACAACTCTTCCAAAGTCCATCAGGTTTCCGAATCAAGTCAACGATCAATAGCCCTATAATATCTAATTTATCTATTTTTACACAACACAAACCCCGCAATTTCACTTTTGCTCATAATTGCGAGTAAAAGCATGTTTCAACTCAGGTGTCATATCAACTATTTGCTCAACAATTTTGATAAAACTAAATCAGTTTCCATTTGACTCAATTTGAAACTAAGTTTTTTCAGATTTTTGATTTCAGTCTTTTTTGAGTCTACTTTTCGAATATTTTCTCATTTCATCAATTTAAGAAATTTCATCAAAATCTTTTGAACCCATCAGTCATCAAATTGAAGAAATTGAGAAATCGTTCCCAATATAGAGCTATTATAACTGATAATAAATATAACTTACTGGAAGACAATATTGAATATGATATCATTTTAAAGTTTAACGTTATCTTGAATTCATTTTTTGATTTAAAAATATATAATTGAAAATAACTCTAGAAAATACATTTATTTTACACACGAATACGGAATAACTCCAGAGAGTTGATTCTTTACTTATGAATCTTCTAATAATTAGTTGACACTTAGATTTGAATCTATTTTTGAAAAGTTGTTTTCTTAATTAGTCGAATAACTCATCATAAAATCAGTGTTTAGAAAAGTTGAGACAATTATTGAATGAAAATAATAGTCGACTAACTTTGATAGTCAAGCCTTTGAGACCATGACAACAATTTCAGATTTAAAGTTTAATGTGGTTTAGACTTAGAGTAAGCGAAGCAAACGATAATGAATTGATTGTTTATTCGTGCACTTAATTTAATGAATGTGTCATTGAATAAATTGAGTTCAATACTGAACTTGTGCACTATTTATGCAAAATTGAAATCTTGTCAAAAAGCTGGCAAAATATGTTAATGTATTGAAATGAAGTGGAAGTACTGCCAAATGAATGCTCTCAAAAAATTTGCTGATAGAGAAAATAAATTTTTCTTTGAGAAAAGATTTAGGTTTTACTTTCGATTAAAAGTTCGTTTCCACGCAATATAAAGCATTCACATAATCAGAGTGGGACTCATTTATGCCCAGATATATCTCGAGGCAATCGGAAACTGCATACACTCCTCGATCTTTGTCAAGTTTTAAACGAATTTTGAATTAAATCATTTTTTAAATTTGAGAGTTTCATGAAAATAAATTTTAGCAAACCTCTGCTCAATACTAAATAGAGTGAATAATTGCAAAAACTACTGTTTCAAGTCAGTAAAAGTTCTTTTTTGATACCTATATCATAGGCTTAGTATCAAAGATGTCAAACAGTTGATGGAAAAAGAAATGAAACATAATAAGTATTTATAAGTTATAAAAAATTGGGAAAATATGAAGTACATCAGAACAAGTTAATCAGCTGTCAATTACAGTATACATTTTCAAAAGTTAATGAATTAATTTCAATGTAAACTTAAATCTTTCGATAATTGACCAGATATTATGGAAGATTATTAGCTTTATTAATATCTATCATTATATCAATTAAGAAAATTGCTGACAATTTATTTACCACTACTTTTACTGATAAGAACTTGAAAATATCACATAATCGAAACTCATATAACTCTAATTTGAATTCATTAGTTGAATATTTAAAGCAGTATTTCTTAGTCTAAAATAGTGAAAACTAATACTTTAATAAACTCATATAATTTTCATTCATAAATAACTAGAATATCACTTAAATATAACTTTTATACCTAAGTCTCAATCAATATTAAATATGTTAAATTCTAATAATACTGTAAAAATATTGAGATGCGATAGTTTTCCAATTATTTTCATTATTTAAGTTTTACAAGAAGTGTATAATTAATAATAAAAATTCTAAAATTTCTAATCATTAAATTATTATTAAGTTAAAAACTGTTAATTAGATAAATGATATACAAGTAATTGAAAGATTTCACTGAGAAGTAATTGTTTAAAACTGATGACTAGTTCGAAAAATGATTAAAAAATAAATTTTCATGAATTATTAGATGAATTAAACTCATAAAACTAATTAATATGAATTTTTCAAAACAAAACGTTCGATATATAATATAATAGATGAGCACTATTTGATCCAATTATAAACCCTTAACCATATCAAATATTTGCAATTTATTTCAAAGAAAAAAATTATAATATTTATCTATTTTTGAGTTTTTTGAGTTTCTATATTTCTAGTTTCAAACCCTCACATCATTTGTATTCACTGAGAGCTCGAATTTCTATAAAAATTTTAATTTATTCACTGAGTCGCAAGAGTTTGAATATAACTAGTTTTCAATCAACTTTATCTCAAAGAAAGTTCAAAAAATTCATGAGAAATATATACCAAAAGAAATTGCAAACAATTGTATTTTTAAAGATAAATATTAACTGATTATTTAGTTTTAAAGAAAACATTAAAGTTTTGCGGTTATATCACAGACAGATATTGAGTCAAATTCTTGATTTTTGAATAAAGAATTTGAGTTTTATATTTTTGAAACTAACGATATATTAGAGAATTGAATGCATACAAACATCAAAATATAATTATACTGAAAGGATTGTTTCGCATGGAGTTATGAAACAATATAATTTTGTTGTTCTGTTTGGAACTTTGATGTTTAGATTGATTTGAAAAAATGTGATGTTGAGATGAATAGAAAAGATAGAAAATATGAATAAAAATATAAATTATATTAAAATAGATAACATCAGAAGAACTTTTACCAGAATGTGATTCTTGGACTGTGTGCAATAAATTAGATACTTATTCAACCCCATGGGTAGAGAAGCAGTGTCGCTGTTCAGGAACTAAATCCTGTTCAATATCTTTAGATCATAACGACGGACATACAGTTGGGGACAAATCGAGACAATTTAAGGTAGTATTAGTTGTAATGTAAAGTTATTATTAAATAATTTGAAAAACGGAAAAGACTAATAAATGTTGTTATGAAAAACTAATTGATAGGTTTGTGAGCCAATCAGCAAATTGCCGATATGTCGATATTTTCGAGACATTACTTGGACACTAACGAGTAATGCCGATAACACTACGAGTCAAACAGTGAATTGTGTTTGTCCTAAGAATAGTGTCGCATATATTTTCAAACATCAAATTTTCAAGACACAAATGGGCATCGGATACAAATACCATTTCGCCTGTTCTCCGGAAACCGTAGGTTTTTCTAATTTCAATAATTATCATCTAAAACTGGGTTAGACTCTGTTCTCATAAATTTAACCTGAATTCGGAGATATAACTTATTTAACACAACAGAGGCGTATCGAATAAGTCAGTCTAACTTTTTACAAAATCTTACTAAATGTCACATTAATTTAGTCAATATTATTATTCAACAAACTTTTACACAAAAAAGATTAGCCCCGAGTCATAAAACATCGAATTGTTTACTTCCTATCTCTTGTTTGAAAGAACGAAAGTTTTTTCAATATGTTAATAAATTTGAATAAATTATTGAATAGCGTAAGAGTTTTGCGAAAATGTAAATTTAATGAAATTTTATTGATTTTGAAAAAATTGATTCAGAAATTGAGGTGTCAGAGGAAAGAGCCGTGTCGTCTGTTCACAGTTAGAAAAAGACCAGATGTGGAAGAAGTGAATACAAATACCCTCTGTCAGTGTCCTTCAGGATATATGTGTCCCACACATCATAAAGAATCAAATGTAGTGACGGGAACTGTTTATACTCTCGATCATATCAGAACATATAGTGGTTATTGTTCACAACAAGCAAAGTATTCAACTATTCAACTCATTATTTTAAATCAAATCATTAATTATATATTTTTTCTATCCATTTTAGACGAATTGAAGACAACACATATATAAGAAGTTTACAATCTTTGAGATAGAAGAATATCTAATACTCATTTCTATTAAACCAAACTTAACAGACCGGATATTCATATAATTTATTTTCAAGTCTATTCATTATAAGTATTGTGGAATTGATAATAATATTCTCAATTCATGATTCATCGGCTCTATTCTCTTAATTAGACTTCATTTGAATGTATAGATATAGAACTTTTCATTTTATATATATTTAATATTTAAATTTGAAATAAAATTGCGCCAAAACATCATAAATAGTACTCAAACAACTATTCGTTAATGTATTTCCATTTTTATTGTAAAAAATAGATTTTGTTAAATATGAAAATTATTGTAAAATGTTGAGTAATGTATGTTTTTTAATTTGTAAATATAATAAATAGCTATGTTTTAAATTTGAAAGCAATTAAATTAAGCATTTCATAAGTTTTTTATTTCTATATCAATCACATTATTCTTATTAATAAACAAGAATTTAATAAGAATTTTGTTAAGAATAAGAATAATTGCAATTAATGTCTTCTTTTGAAAACAGATTTTTCAGTAAATCTCTATATTTAAAGATTTAAAACCTTCAGAAAAAGTTGCGTTTTAGTAATCATATGATTGCTGAGTGAAGTACTTCTTGTGTTAATAATAGCATCTCTTTATTGACTCAAATTTTTATGCGCTTTTATTATAAGAAAAAAGTTTCAATATTTGTGAGCTTGCATTCAATCATTGAGAGGATAATAAATATTGGAAACACAAATCATGTGTTAAGGCTAATAAATGACAAATAGAAGCTTAAACAAAAAGATTTTATGAATCATTGTTTGGTTTAAATAATGATTTGGTGGCAAAGATTGACATTCAAGTTTATAGATGATAAATACGTAGTTTGATATTTACAGGCATTAAACCAAACCTTACGTAGGATTTTATTTTTTGAAAAATCAATCAATTTCTATTCCTCGAGTGAAAACTAATTCAAAAAATAACGAATAATCTTAATTTAATGGTTAAATAATGAATCAAATGAGCGATTCTATGTCTAATATTTCCCAATTTTGCTCAAATTATAACTTTACTAAAAAAACTTGAATTGAGTCAAAGCATAACCTGTAATAATTAAATTGAATAAAGAAATGAAGCAATAAATAAATGTTCAATAAATGAAGTCATGCCTGGGAGAAGATGTTAAACATACTCATGTCATGTTTTAAAGGTTAGAGTAACTGATGTATTAATGCGTTTATGACAATGAAGATCAAACTGAAGGAGTACTTCTTTGAATACAGGACTTGTTAGTAACACAAAACCCAAATACCAAAACTAGTATAACTTAATCAGGTTGAAGATTGACCTTTACTTAAAGAAGAGTCGTATTGGACAATAATAGTGCCCTTCTTTTTAGACTATTTCAATCCTAGAATATCGTCAGAATCATTCACCAAAAATTATCAGAACCGTTCAGTCACCTTATATTCATTGCCAGAATCAGTTCAGTTTTTAATAATGACAACTCAACTAATTCTTAGTTTTTGTGTCGCTTTTTCAGTATTCAATTGCAATCTAGCCATCAGTTTGAGAGCAAATAAAATATCAAATTGGAACAAAGATAAACCTCAAACTTATGTCGATGTCTCGTCATTGACCGAATCAAACGTAAGTCTTAACAACTTAATACCTATCAAATTATTTCTATACAAATTCATTCAATTCAATGTCTTCTCTAATTAAGATCAACTTCAAGTCACTTCAATTGTTTAAAAACTATTTTAATAAACTTCAATATTTTCAATGCTTTATTCAAAGTTAGCTTTCAATCAAATCTTAACTTAAAAACAGATAATTTAATTCTTGTTACTAAAAGTCTAAATATTATTTAAATTTCTAATGATTTGTAACATTTGTTACGAATCTTTGCATGTTTTTGATTTCTATTGGAATCAAAATTTGAAAAAGAGAATCGGATTTAGAGATTGATGTAATAAATTTGATTGAATGATTGCATGTGATGAACCCTCATATCCGGTGATTGTACTGTACGTTATGCACAATGGTTTTCATTGATTCATTTGTTAGATCGCTTGCTTGTCATACACCTAACAATTAGATAACTGACTGATGGCAAGAATAAAATACATATTTCTTATGCATTAAATGAAAGAGAGAAATACCGAGCGTAAAACTGCAATTCGATAATTAAAACGTTTATCATTATATTTAACGCGATTTATTTAAAGAGAGCACACATAATATTTGCTGAATTCGAAGTAGATTTTGAAAATGCAGAGAAATAGTGTCAAAATTGTTTAAAACTGATTGAATAACTAAAATAACGCGACCCTGACCTCAATTTGATTATTATTTAAGCGATAATAAAATTTAAACTTTAGGAACTGATTAACTGATATAATTTTTTTAGGACAGAAATATTTCAAATAGTGGTGGAAAATATAGACACCATCTGCCAGAATGTGCGACTCAACAGGTCTGATAAGTTTGAAAAGAAAAATGAGAAATAAATTGAAAAATATGAATAATGATAGGTCTGTAATGCGCTATTCGTACGAATGAATCACACACAACAATTATGCGAATGTCCGACTAATTTCAATTGGGAATGCAATTCAGACACTAATCTCGATGATGGACATACAGTAGAGCTGACGCGAAGATATGATAAAAAGGTTTTGACTCCACCTTTTTGGCTATAAAAACAATTTTAAGGCCAGTTTTTTCAAATTTAAGGTTTACACACACGTCAAGTTATGTGAACCGTTAATGAGTGTCCGAACGTGTAAAACTCCAACAGACTGGACATTATTAGCACTACAAAGTGAGAGAAGCGGAAAAGCACATTATGTTATGGTTTGTCGATGTCCTGATAGCGCACAATTTGAAGGTCCCTTTACTCATAACCATCCTCCATATGCAAGAGTACCCGGAATCAGAGTCTATGGTATATACTCTCAAATACATTGATTAAATAATAAACTATTTTTAATCACTTAATTTTATTTTCATAGGTATGCTTTGTAATCAGGGGGGAAGAAATGGAAGAACACATCATTTTAATCAAAAAGGTACCAATTTTTATGAATACAAATTATCTTTCAAATGATTCAAAATAAATAGAAAAATAGATCTCTCACGCATTGATCATAACCTAATCGTAAGAATCTTTGACTTTATCTCATAAAAGTTTGGACTAATCTAAGTCACAAATGAGTCAACTTTTGAATTCATATTATTGAGTAATAACTGCAATGAATAGCTCAATAAAACTGAGTTAACTTTCAAAAAGCTTAACATAGTTTCAAGTTTGCAAATTGTTTTCATGTGAAACCTAAGTGCTATCGAATATGAATATAATCTGTTTCATGTCAACTATATTTCAATTAGACCTTAATTTATTGAGTATTTATCACAAGTACTCAAATTTGTTGTAAACAAAATGCTAATAAATCTATTGAAAAATATATCAGTCAATAAGGAATACAATTCTAATGTGTTCTGTTAAGTAATATCAGTTCAAAACGTAAATTTGTTTATTTTAAGTTATTATTTACTACGAAAGTAGATATGAATTATTATTTATATTTAGTTTTGATTGATATTTACTGAGAAATCAATCGACACGAACATTAATTTGCAATATTTATACTTTTAAAGCTCAAGAAATCGAAGAATATCCAGAATTTCCGTGGGATTTGGCATATGCTGTCATCAATTCAACATCACTTCAAGGGATGTGGAAATAAAAGATCATTCAAGTATTTCAAAAGAAACTTTACAGCATTTATCAATTTATAAGACTTTAATTTATTTATTTGAGATCTATTTATTGTTTTGTATTTAATTTGAATAAACTATAATGAGATTAATTGAAATGAACTGTTCATACCTAATAAAAAATACTATAAAATTAAATAAAGACTTACCCAACGCATCGCTATCCACTTGTATTGTACACGAAAACATGGCAGCCATTAGTCTTTGAGGCTGTGCTTGGAATGACTTTTTGCAGCAATCCTTAACTGTTGACATAATTTGTCCACTAAATGGTCCAAAAGGATCATTAGATATATCGAAAGTGTTAGCTATAGTCCATTCTTCAACTATAAAACAAACGCCCATTAATGGTTCATCACATAATGGACCAGAAAATGTTGCCAATTGAAAACCACTTATGAAACTGTTTTCAAATACATATCTCATATCATCGTTTACATTAAGTTCATCTGTTTCAGGTTTGGCTCCAATACAACTGTTCAATAGGTGATAATCAGGAATTCGATTCAATAGAAGATTAGTTCCACAATATTTAGGTCCAAAAGACCAAAATCTATCGACAGTGTCTTCGGGCCATTCGGACTCATCGAACGCTTTTTTCAACCGTAATCTTAAATCTTTGATTGCACTCAAAACTAGATCTGTTAACTGTTCAGAATATTCAGTTGATTTCCTTTGATGTTTAGTAATCACTTTCAAAAGTTGTGAATTCTTATCAAATAATTTACAAACTTCTTCGGGCAGAGGTTTGGCAAATATTCTAATTTTAGACTTTTTATTTGCAGTCCATATTTCAATAGAAGATTGTTCGGAATCTTCGGTTATTTTATTTAATTTTTGATCTGAAATGAGTTCATTAACCATATCTAACTTTGGCTTTTCTACAATTGTTTCTCTAAACGGAACAATAGGTTCCGAACAATTTATTTCAATAC
Organism: Camisia spinifer; assembly: GCA_034694065.1. Lineage (NCBI taxonomy): Eukaryota > Metazoa > Arthropoda > Arachnida > Sarcoptiformes > Camisiidae > Camisia > Camisia spinifer. The sequence goes on from JAQFXV010001292.1 coordinate 11,678, forward strand.
CAGAAAAATTGATCAAATCATCGATACATCGCTGAAGATGTACTTCACCTGTTGTTACAATTACATGTTCACCCGTTTCTTGAAGTTTAACTTCAACACAAGGATCTGCTTGATTTAGCATTTTTAAGGCCTCGATAAGTTTCGACATTTGAGACGGATTTTGTGGCTCTAACGCCACCCGTAGTATTGGTGTTGTTGTTAAATGTAAATCAATAAATGGTGGACAGAATATAGTGCTAGAAATCGTAGCTGTTTTCAAAATATGATTTTCAAGTCCTCCAATTCCTAATATATTTCCGGCCCGAACCTCGTCTACAGTTTCAACTTCTCTTCCCATTAAAATATATAAGTCTTCAATTTTACATTTAGTTATGTGTTGATTGACTGATAAATCATTTAGTGTTAAGTTTGAATCTATTTCAGTCGATTCATTGATTTTGTTTGGATTATGTTTTGGGCCCAAAACAAAAACAGTGTCACCTTTTTTAACAGTTCCGCTGAATATTCGGGCAAAAGCTATGAAAATATTATCACTTTCTTTATTTGTATTATCACTTGAATCGAATGATTCGTCATTTTCGACATCTTTATTCGATTCTATTTGCGACTGCTTTTGTGTAACTAATAATTGAGTATTTTCTGTATTTCTATTTTGTCTACGAATTAGAATTTCTTCATGAGTTAATGGTTTTGGTTTATATTGAGGCAAAAATTTCTTATCAAAAGTAAACATTTTTGAAACACATATAATTAGAGGCGAATCACTATCAGCTGAACATTTGATGAAATTATTTTTGAGTTTTTGAGTCTCGAGAGGCAAAGAATCAAATCTTCTTGTATTGGAACACATTAGGTTTTCAACACGTTCTTCATCTAATTGTAATGGACTCGGAATTAAATTGCAAATCATATTGAGAACCGCATCAGATAAAGGCAACCATTGAGAGAATAGTAGCTGTAATTGAGTTCTTGGGTCAGAATGATTGATATCACGAGTTGTAAATTTGATACCAAGAGAACTGACCATCTTTTCAATGGCAACTTTATCTCTTCGAACAGCTATTGTTTCATAAACAGCATTAATATTATCCAAAACCATAGTAACAAAAAGAGGTTTCTTTGCTTTAGACATCGCTCCTTTCATTATCTTTTTCTCTTTAGAATTTAAATAGAAATCACCCCATAATGTCTTATTGAGTACGTCTTCTTTAATACCATATTTAACTGATAAAAATTTACTGAAATCTTTAATACTAAAACCCCACCCATCGATAGCACTGCCGAACACAACATTTCCACTTTCAGGAGTAAAATAAACCGAAGAGTCGTCGACATCATCCATACCAGAACTCCAATCATAAGTTTGTTTCTGCGTATCATTTGTTTTCATTTCAATATTGTTTTCATCACTTGGTATTGAATTTGGAGTACATTTTCCTAAAACATCAGAAGTAAAGAGTTCTCCGAGAAATGCATTTATTTGTTCTAAAATCTGTATTAAATGCATATAAATATCTAAAGTCGACATTTTTCGTTCAATAAATAGTCGATCGATTTTGTTTAGTATAAGAACAGGTTTAATGCGTTCAATCCATGCCTGATGTAATGCAGACCTTGTCTGAGAACAAACACCTTCAATAACATCTATTATAATAACAGATCCGTCACAAAGACGTATTGCTGTTTGCACTTCACCAAAGAAGTCGACGTGTCCGGGACTGTCCATTATGTTTATTAAATAATCGCTTTTATCTATTAATTAAGTAATTATATTATTGTATTGATTGTAATGTTAGACAATATGTAAGACTAACTCATATTAAAAGCGAGTGAAATAGCGCTGCATTTCATAGTAATTCCTCTTTGCTGTTCATCTTTTCTACTATCCATATAACGTAGTTTTCCTGCCATTCGTTTAGATATTATTCCATTACTAGCTATTAATGAGTCGACTAAAGTTGTTTTCCCTAATATTTTATTAACAGTTCATTATAATTAACTTTAAATCAATACAAAATTCAATAAATTCAATGCAAACCGTGATCAACATGTGCTAAAATACAAACATTCCGAATGTTTTCAACATTTTCCTGAAGTTTTATTATTTCTGATTTCGATATATTTTTCATTTTTACTAAAAATTAATTTTCAATTTAACTTAATTCAGATATTTATCAAAATATTATATTATATTGCATTTAAATATTGAAATATCAAAAACATATCGTTTAAAATGTGCTTTAAATTATTGTATAACTAATTACGTCTTTATTTATTATAAGAAGATATCATTCTTTCAATTTATTTAATACTGTGGTTAATGAGCAAGTCTTGATCTCTGTTCTAAAAAATAGCGTCATTTATGTTATTTGTTATAATTATCTATATTTGTATTGAGCTTCAGATTCTGGTTAGACTTGTCCCACAATTCTTGAAAATCCTTTAGTTTATAGCAAAATATTTAACCCAATTTCAAGTTCACACTCCTTATCATCTTTTTATAATTATCTTAATGTTAATCAAGTT
>JAQFXV010001293.1:0-14201 GCA_034694065.1 Camisia spinifer
AAATTCAATTCTATTCGCATCAAAAATGTAAAGCAGTCTAAAATAACTGATTTTTTCATAACTGAATAAAATGTGTCTTTTGTAGCATTAGTTTTTCAACAATTTGCGAATAAAAATAACAAAAAAATCTTCACTTTATATAATGAACTCTCGCTATAATGAACGGGTGTTCATTATAGAGAGAGTCGACTGTATTTCAAAAATACTCAATTAAAGTAAATTTGAGTTAAAGTATTTTTTTATTTTAAAAATAATTTGAGTTTGAGTTTAAGTATTTTCAGGTAAATTCAATTAAAGTATATTTGAGTAAAAGTATTTTATTATTTCGATTTTGAGTTAAAGTAAAAGTTTATTTGAGTATTTAAAAATCTAATCACTTTCTTCTTCATTGTCTATAAATATTTCACATTCAGTCTCACTATTTATAGACTTATTTTTCACTAAAATTTGAATTAATTAAATAGAGTAAATTAAAACTTTTATTCAAACTACTTGAAGTGATCACTTTGATCAAAATGAAAAGTGCACATGTTTTAATAGTTTAAAGACTTTGTTTAAAGACTTAGTTTAAACTTTAAAGTAAAGGATTAAGAAGATATTCGCTTATCATGAAATCAGATTCAGTCAACTTCTGATTTCTTAGAACTTCCCTTTACTTAAAGTATTAAAGTATTTTTCAAAATTAAAGTTAAAGTAAAAGTATATTTAAATATTAGTAATCATTTGAGTTAAAATAAAAGTATCTTTTGGGTTATTCGTTATATTTAAGTATTTTTAAGTAAAAGTAAATTTGAAGAAGGTATTCAAATTGAGTTTGAGTTAAAGTATACTTAAACCTTTATTCAAAATAGTTTGAGTTTTACTTAAATATACTCAAAAAGCTCTGGTTAACACTCGATACTCATGAAGGAGAGAGAAAAGCAAAAAAAGTTGCGAACGAATTTATAGACTTCTCTACATGTAAATATGTTGACCTGAGGGCAAGTGTCACAATGATAAGCATTACATGTCAAAATTCAAAATTAAAACATATACTTTTCTAAGTTTTTTGGATTGCGTGCAAATTTGTGAATTTTTTTCTAATGATATGGCTTTGAGATTGAAGTATAAGAGCAATAACTTAGATTATTATACTATTATTCAAGAATATTCATGATAAAAGACATGATTATTTATTTATTTATTCGATCGATCGTTTTTAACTATTGCTATCCTAACAGTCGATGAAAATTCAAAGTGACAATTATTTTATTTAATATTCAATAGATAATTATCGAGTTGTTTCGTATGTTGGTAGCGAAACATTTAAATGAGTGAAAAAAGATTACTAATCATTTTACTAATGAGCAAAAGAAGTTTTGATTATTTGATTCAAATTCACAGATAGATTCAATTAATATTCTATGCCTTTAACTCTTTTGTATCTATCAATATCTCAATATTTAGTTTTCTCAAATTGCTCTGTAATTGACTTAATTTATAGTTTCAAACTAAATAAACATTTAAAATTCTTATAATAGAAATTTTTGATTCAAAAAATCATTGTTTAACAAGAATTTTCAGTTGTTTTCTTTAATAGTCATATTGGCCTAAACTTGAAGAATGAAAATTGTTTACAAAACTTTTGGCTTCAATTGAAAATATTAAATTTATATACGAGTTATGGCCAATTGAATTACTATTTAGCAATTGTGCATTTTAATTGATTATGCAGTTATGCACTGATAAGTTTGAACTTTATCTGCAAATAAAACAAACATAAAACAAATGTTTTAATTAATTTTAATGATTATTCACAAATCAGATGGAATACTAAAGAGTTAAAGATAAAAGATTTGATTAAAAGACGGCTAAAAATACTGAGAAATAACCTAAAACTGAAAATGTTTTTAACTGTTCTCAAAACAAGAGGAGATTATATATATTTTAGTCCATAGGTTTGTTATTTGACGAAGAGATCGGTAATGATGTAAACTTAATTGCACACTTATTCGACTATTTCTTTTAATTGAATGTAAATAAAAAAGTTCGGGCAGTAAAAAGTCTCTCATATTCGTTGTTTTAAAAAAAGAAAAAAAATCTTTCACCCAAATAACACAAAACTTTATTTCCTAAAGCATTCTCTCTAATAGATAATGCATAATAAAAATGAATGTTAAATATTTTAATTGCACTCAACATTAGTGCTCTTATTTTAAAGAAATCAAATGCACAAACCATTAATTCAAACACTAAAATAAAACAAATGATGCAAATCCTGGACATTCGCTAAATAGTAAAATAGTAACAAAATCGGCATTAAAGATAGACATTCAATGTGTGCGTTCGACAACTCTTCACCTTTTTCTTGAATTCTTTTATATCTGCAAAATTAGTTCCGCTATATTTACGATTTGTGTCCCGAATCGATAAAAAATTTGAATAAATCTATAGAATTTACCCCTAATAAGTATAAAAAAGTAAAAATAATGTAAAGAAAAGCACTAATCACAAGAAGAGAGAAACAAATTATTTTGTGGACCCGCTATTGAGATGGTAATAATTTTTGTTTTTAAATAATGCCCTTAAGTATGCATTTTTACGAGCACTTAAGCAGTGTGTAATATAATATTGACAAACTAATTATTATAAGAATATTCAACAATTTAATTCTTATGCATCGATATTTTAAAGCAAAAAATCTTAATTTTAATGCAATTCATTTTGATTGATACGAATCAGACGCAAACTCATAATTATATTTTCCTCATAAAATGCATTATACTTTTTCTTTTATTAGTTGTCCATTCATTATCATAAACTGTTTTATCGTGAATTAGATGTTAAGATATTTATTCTTCGATAGCTTCAGAAGTGATTATGTGAGAACTGTTACTAAAATCGTGAAATCGACTAAAGAGAGCTCTAAGGAATCCGATTTTGATTTTTTTCTTTTCATAATAAGTTTCATGGCTTATATTGCGTTCATTAAATCAATTTTATTGTTCAACACCTTGAGTGCTAAATAATTATATACTAAAAGTCCTTATTTTAATTCGTTTTCTAAGACTTATGTACAAAACTAAGATTATTATTAATTCTCCTGAAGTTATTCAATTAGTTTTAGGTGTGTTTTATATGCTTTAATTATTTGTTTTGTCTTTAAGCTATTACAGGACTGAAAGTTTTCAAATTATTAGAGTCTTGAAAGTATTACAAATATGTTCTATGGTTTCATTATTGGCTTTTTATTCATGTGAAATAATAAATAGAACTGTCTGTATTGGGGTTTATTTTATATGATAACAAGAATTGGTTTTTTTAGAATATCAAAAAAGAACTTTAAATCACGAAACATGAAAATAAACCTTTTTAATCAGTTTTCCCTTTTGTACTCTTCTGTTATGTATTATTTCGCTTTATGAATGCTTATTATTCACAATATAGTAGACTAACAATGGAAAGTATGATTGAAAAGGTCTCAATAGTACAGTATATTATGCATTATATTTTATGATTTGTAATTTTGATCTCATATTTTTCAGACTTTTTATTTGGATGAAGAAAATTGATTGAATACTTTTTTCAACAAAAAAAGTTCACTTTTCTACAATCGAAGTTTTCTGTCCCAATACAACACTTTCCTACAAATATAGGATTTCAAAATGAAAAACCATTTTAATAAAAGAATTTTAATTCTCATTTTTCAATTATGATTCCTTAGAAGTTGAGCCTATAGTATAGTTTGAATTGTTTGCCAATTGGTTTATCTGTCATTCAAAAAAGCGTAAAAGTTGTCCAAAAATAATAGTTTTATAAAGTATTTATCAGTATTTTAATCGAAATTTTATTCAAATTTCTCTTTATTTGATAATTTTAATGATTCAAATATTACCGACCAGAATAAAAAAAGATTTTTGTTTATTATAAATTATAATTTTCTAATGAACTAAAGGCTTGCGGCGTAATTTCACTACACTCTCAACATATTATAGTTATAGTGTATTTGGTTTTCTTTATTCAGGTGCACAACAAAATGTTATTATTGTTAGTCTGATAAATATAACCTGACATTAACACTATTAATTTGAGATAATCGATCAAAATAAAAAAGTCATAGAACTCTTATTACACTTATTATGTTTAGACACACAACAAATTAGTAACATGTTAAATAACAATATTTATACTTATTAAGAAAAATATGACATGAAGTATAAATTGCATTATAAGTTATGGAAATTCATTTTATTTAAATAATTCAATTTTCCTCTAAAACCAGAAGAGAGCCAAATTTTCCCATTATTTTTCAATTCTTAATAATAAGATCGAGAAATAATTGCGTATTGAAATAAATATATCGATATTATTAAAAATCAAAATAAATTATGATAACAATCGCATATTAACCAGAAAACTTCAAATTCCAGTTTTTTGTCAGTTTTTGTGGTTTTAATTTTAATTCATCAGCAGTTCGAAAAAAAATAAAATTTTAAGGGAATTTCACAACTCATAAAAATTAAACTTAAGCTCTATGTGTGAAAAATGATAGGATCATAAAAGTTATTAAATATACAAAATTTCATAACTCTTATTTATTAAGGAAAAAAATTGTTCCATAATTTTTATAAATAAGTTCAAACACTAAATCTTGGAATTATTTTCAAACAAATCATTTGAAAAGCAATCAATAAAATCGGAGGAAATATATCTAAAAACATAAAATTAATTTTCCCAAAATTTATTGCAATAACATCTGCTTTCATGACTTATTCTTATTGCTAACAAAAGATATTATATTTGGCTGAAAAAATACATTTGTTTGTTCCCTATTTTACTTTTTTAATCTTTGAAAATTTTTCCCTCTTCTCAAAGGACACAACGATTTATTGCTCAATTTTCGAAGTATTAGATTATTTTCTCTTATATTTTGTGAGTTTAATTAACTTTTCAAAAACCTCATCATTTTCATGTCATGAATTCTTCAATTATACTGCGATACAAACTTAATAATGTAGTGAAAAACCTAAATTTGCAATAAATTATTTTCCATCATTTCTCTCTCACTCTCTTTCCCTATTCTATTATTTATTGTTTTAGCGATGAATACGCGTTAAGTGACTCAAGATTTTAGTTATTGTTTAGCAGTATTTAAAATTATAATAATGTTCTAAATAATAATATTATAATTTATTTGATGCGTTTTTTATGTTGATTTTAGTTGTAATGAAATTCAATGGTTTAGAAGAGCTAACGGTATAACGTTTTACAGTAAATACCATTGTTTTTAGAACAACAACAGTTAGTTTCGCCCAATCATTGAAAATGATTGTAGGGCTCAATAAACTATTTTTAACAATAACTTATCAAAGACTCGAAAAAAATCTCTAAAAACTAATTTCGAATTAAATAAAACAACTATTTAAAAGTTATTTGTTAATTATTTATCAATGATGGACACTCTTAAGTGTAAAACTTAGAAACTCGAGTGTAAACTCACTCTCAAGATGCCCAGCACTGAAACTTATATAGTAAACGAGTCAAACTTCATGCTTAAAATGTTTTATTTTGTTTCTATAATGTTGATTCGCTTAATCAGAACTCATTTTACGGATTTTAACTTTTATAGTAATTAATATTTTCATTGTCGGCATTATAGAAACTGAAATCTCGATCTGTGTTCTCAGCGATAAACACTCAAACCTTGTCAATCTTTGAAGGTTGACTGTCACTAATTTTTCACTTCTCTGCTCATTAATCAAATAATTTTTAACGGATTTCAAGTCAATTTTTTTAAAAATTAATATTCATAAGAATTCTCAAAAATTACTAATAAAATATAAATTTTCAATTCGACTGCTTTCGCAAACAAAAAAGGGAAATAAAGATTCAAATCAATAAAGTCTTAATTTTTATTAAACGAGTTGCAGGGCTTAGATTTGGTCATAAATTAGCCAAATATTGTTTTTTTATTTCAATAAATCTCATAATTTGTTTTAATTTTTGATTCCTTCGGGCATTTTAAAAAAATTTCACTAAATTTTGAATGATTGATATTTAGGACATTTGATTTAACATTTCAATCATGCCTTTGAGTTATCGCAAACTTATAACCCAAGAGTGAAATAACTCCTAAATCTAGCGATTGTTAATCAAAGCTATGCTTATGAGATAATTGCAAAACAAATATTTTCAACCATTTATTTAATTACTTAGTGAATTATAATGACAGTTTGCCTTTGAGTTCATAATATTTCAGTCTTTAAATTATAATTAATAATTCAGATCAAGTTTTACTGCCTCTCATAAGAGAGTTTATTCATTTTTTTCAGTTGAATTTTAGAGAAAAAGCCGAAATCACACATTAATCTCATTATAAGATAATTATTTAATTGGAGTACTTTTCTTATAAAATTTTATTCAAATTGAATAAAAATTTTTGAATGATATTTTTATGTAAATATTTTGTGTCATAACTACTGAATATTTTGTGTAATTTATAATACGATTAATTATTTTGATACTAACATTATTATACTTACCATCAAAAATTGATTTCTTACCATATTTAAAGTTCAAAATAAATCCATTCAATCATTATAAAAGATTTTATTATTAAATTTTATGGTCATTTATAATGCAGTCAAGAACTCAATGCTGAATGTCTTACATTTTGAATTTTCATTTCAATTCTGAATCATTGATGTTTTAATATTATTTCCGATGCAAAAACACTTTACACTCGAATATTTTATTTCAATTAAAAAAGATAGGATTTAGTTTTCGGGACAATAATAACTCAATTATGATTTATATTTTTGAAACTATCAGTTCGGTATTTTTAACTCTTAAAACTTGAATTAAATTTCTAGAAATACTTCTTTGATTTGAATCGATTATCAATAGTGTTGACAGTAAGAGGAATATAGAATAAGAAAAAAAGATTATCAAAGTTATCTTATACTAATATTAATCATTGATAAGAGACTTCAACATTAACTCGAATTCCGTTCATTAATTTATAAAATTAATTGAATCACTTTATCTGATAAATACATAAAATTATGATATATTAGTTAAAATATAAAAATTTGCATTTAAAATGAATTTAAACAGAATATTTGGTGGTATAGTTCTAAATCTTCATAAAAAGGTATTATTTTGGAAATTGGTGTGATTTAAATAATTCATTCATTTAGAATATAAGTATAGCTTTGGATAATCAATTGTAAACACCAAATGAATGCTAAATTCATTCAGAACTTAACAATAGAAATAGATATTTTGTATATATTCAATATTTATTCAATACAAACTCAAAAATCTGAAGAATTGATTGATTTTTGAGAAACCGAAATTCTGTTTGAATTGATTAATGTTAAGAGTGATGATTTAATTATTACACGATTCCAATTATTTCATTGAACTTAAGGATTGGTTACTTAAACGGTTCTTAAAGACCTAACTTATTATAGAAAAGACCCTGTTTTAAATTTTGATAAACTTGATCAAAGTTTAAGTGGGTTTGTTATAAATTTCTAATCATTCATTGAGTTGGGTTTGTATTATAACAGCTTGAAAGGCGAAAGCCATTGAATTGATATTTTTAATACTAGTATTCAATAACACTTAACATCCAATAATATTATGAACTGTTGCAAAGCGGATAGCGATTCAAAAATAGGAAATGTTGAGATGGATATGTCAACAGTTGAGCAATAATAGTAAAAGAACTCCTCCGCCCACAACTTAACGCATTTCAGAAAAAATTCTTGACTACAATGCATGCAAAAATATTTCAAAAGAATAAGATTTTTGAAGGGAAAAAGTGAACCTTTGATTAAATGGCTATTTTACAGGCTGTGAATTATTCAATCAGCGGGAGGTTTACTTTGGGTGTATCACTAGTAATATTATTTTTTATGAAATATATCCGAGAATAAAAATAAATTTTCTTATGAATATCGAAATCTCAAGACAATAACAGCCAAAAAGTCAGGTATTAAATGACATGAAACAAATCCGCCATAACTCAAGAGAAACTCTATTATTCATTGTTATCCCGGATTTTTTTTTCAAGGGAGGAATCCTATGATGTGAAACAGTGTGCCTGTCGTGTGCGCCGACATTAAGCTTCACAAAAATTTGCATTTCGTAATAACATTTGGAGAGAAAATAATAATACTATGAGAAAAATAACAACAATGAGTTTAAATCTTTCTTACTTAAAAACCTGAATTTTATGCTAAGGATTAGAGCTTCAAAAGTATTGTAGGTTTAATTTTCTAACTTATTTGACGCTTAAAAATCCTGAACTGATCAGAAAAAATCTTGATTTTAATCATTAGTTATGATGTTTATCGTGGTTTTGGAAAAGAATCTTTTCTTTTAAGGCGATTGAACTACAAATATAGGTATTGGGTTTTACTCCTAAAAAGTTGAAGTTTGCCACCCAATGAGCGCAACAAAACTCAGTTTTCACTCATTACTAATATATTCGAGACAAATAAGATAACAATCGACTGATTATGCATACTTTATACCAAAATTTATTGAAGGATAGAATATGAAAGAATTGCTCAAAAATATTTAAGAATCATTGTTCTCATTAGTATTCAATGTTTTAGTTCATTATCAGTTTCGTAAATCATTCAATTTGAATTTCAAATGTTTTATTCAATATTTTTGTTATTTTAATTACAAAAAATCTTATTTGATGGAAAATCCATTAAATTTTACCTTTCAATAAAGTTTTATAAAATTAAAGTAACTCTAAAACCCTTTGAAGTGATAAAAATGAAATTTTCTCATAGTTTGAAAGAAAAGTATTGCTTCGTTCATGTCTTGTTCAGTCCATTAACCGGTAAATTGAGCCCGAAATCTATGATGGTATGAAATTTTTGAATTTACTCAAAATAACTTTAGATTATAATTAATATTAAATTAATTCAATTTAAAATTTAATAAAGATTTCAACTTATTTTTCTTAATCTCAACTTGGAATAAAAATAATTTCAATGAAATTCCAGTTAAAAATGTCAAATAATTCAAAAACTTCTGATGGGGTACACTAATTACAGTATTAGTTTTTTTAAATAGATATTATGTTAAGAGAAATACAACTGATTTCAAACTATTTTGCTCCAAGTTTTGGGCTAAATATGACTTATATCTAGATTATAATTGAATATAAAATCAAATAGTTCTTCAAATAATATCGTGATAAGAAACTAAAGTCTTGTAAATGTTTAATATATTTTAAAACTATTTTTTATGAAGAAGTTTCTACTAATACTATGTTTTTGATAATCATGAGGAAGAGATGGATCATAGATTGAAACTAAAGATTTTGAAAATTAAGAAAATAGTTTCAAATTGTACACTTGGCATGAATTTTGATGATTATTTGGCAGACATTTCAAATCATGCATTAGCTGTGACTTGAATTTTGACACTTTAGTGAAAGAGAGGGAGAAAATAAGTTATGAAATTACTTCACTTAAGTCAATAACTAATAAAAGTAAATTAAAATTAATGATTTTTTCAATTTATTTCGAATTTCTTCAGTTATTTTTAGATAATTGCATAGAATATTAGTGTAAATACACTAATTTTTTCTGATATTTCAATTTTAAAAAATTATTCAAATTTTATACAGAAATAGAAATTGTTTTATTTTTTACGGATTTAACAATTTTTTAAACGCATGATAAGGTTTTGAGAGATTTGAGATTTTGATAATGTGAAAATTGAATATTATTTTGAACAAGTTTTTGTTGTTTTATCAATATTTCATTTCCTTTCTTCAATATCCTTATCATTTTTGGCCTTGTCATCAATTTTTATTTTTGGTTCCCATTCTTAGTTATAATATTCTCATCTCTTGTTTTTAGTTCTGACAAGACGTGGGCGAAGACGTGTGGATGATATGGGATATGCGGAGACACCAAACTGTAACTCGAATATCATTATAGTTTGTACTGATATTGTGCTAGATTTGGATTCGTTTTCTCTGTATATTTAGATTGTTTAAAATTATTGTTTCATTAAAAACCAAGTTTGAAACCAAGTTTGCTTAATAGATATTATTTAGATTAAAATTTGAGTATAAAAAGATTTATGGTATGGAGAGTGGCCTCAAACTATTTATTTGAATTTAAATCATTATTTTGATTTTGTTTAACTTGTAACTAAATTTAAATTATGACAATATTTTTGTTGCTTAAAGGGCTGAATACGATAAGAATCACTAATCCATATATTTATTTTTATTGTCAAATTTTGATTTATAATAACTCAATTAGAATATAGCCAAAGGGCTAATAAATTTATAAACTAATTCAAATAAATTAAAATTATTATTTTTACAGATTTAAATTTATGAATCAAAAAATGGGAACATTTCAACTGTTCCGTAATTATAAATACTTTTAATAGATTCGAGTAAATGGGGAATAGATATAATCAATTTTTGATCATTCTATTACTCTAATAATGTTTAATCAAAATTATATTAAAGAAGGTATAGAAGGGATGTTTACAACCATAAAAAGTTGAGTTAAATAATGAAAGACAAACATCTTCTCATCACTATTTAATGTGCATATCATAGCGAAAAGATAAAGGAGAGAGAGAGAGAGAGAGAGAGAGAGAGAGAGAGAGAGAGAGAGAGAGAGAGAGAGAGAGAGAGAGACCAGAATAATAAGATAGATAATAATGACTTTAATAATTATTTGAGTTCATATAATGGCGATTAGGTTTTCACATCAATTTTGAGTTACATCGAATCGATGACCAAATAATGCCTTAGGCTCGTAATGATAAAGGCGAATAATAATTGCTATCATAAGATAATTAAGGAATTTTATGATGGAAAAAGTCATCCCACTTGAAAGAATTAGACTTGAGAGAAGAAAAGGCAGTCTAAAGAATGAGAAGCAAAAGTTGCACACATTGTATTCTCTGGTATCGAATAGTTTATTAACTAACTTATAGCTGAATCTAACCTTATTAGGAGAGGTTTTTTTACTGAACAAGTATTTATACCCTTCAGGCGATCAACTTTTTGTGTTGCCTTTTTGTAAGATACTATTATTATTATTAGATATTCAGTATTTGGTATCATTTCAAATTTTCCTTATTGCCATTGTCTCAACCAATCACTATTCAACTCAAGGCGACATTTTAGCGTTTAGCTATTTCTTCTTCTCCTTCTTTTATCATCACATTTTACAAACTTTATTTTCAAGTTTTTCTAGCTTTACGAATTTTTTCAGTTAATACCTGACCAGAATCAATAAATGACATTGTCTTTTATGTTGGGGTTTCAAAAATTCATAGCTTATCGCCTTAACATCGCATACAATTTAAAAATAAAACTATTACTTTGTGAATATTTGAAAAACTTATAAAAACTGACGAATTAAATGCAATGATTAATGTTTTTGGAGCAAATTTGATGTTACTAAAAAGTTTTTCTTCAAAATGACAAAGATAAATATAGTGAACCCTAATGTATACTATAATTGCGCAATACCTGTAGACTTTACAAAACAAGTCACTTGTTTTAAGACTTTAGACATTTAAAAAGAATATAAAACTTTACTTTTTATCAGCAATAAATCGCTAACCGCTAACGATATAATGGGCAATGAGTTGCTTAATGAGTTTGGATTGGGTCGGGTCACCACATTATTTCTCACTATAGAGTGTCCAAAAAGTCTATTTATAATGAAAAATCTTTTTACTATTGCTTACACGAGCTTTGCTTTAATTTCAACCCAGAATAAAACGGTTTCTTTATTTTTGAGGGAGTTTAAGCTTTGTAACTAACATTTGAAAACTCATTTTTAACGTCTAATAAAAAATGAATTTTTATTTTTATATCATTTATCATTAGAGCTAAATAAAAAGTTACGATACTTTAGATACTTAATACGGTTTGACTCTAATCTGAAATTAAGGCAGAGTTCACGCTTTCAATAGAAAAAACCTTTTCCTTTAAATATGTACTTCTTGAACACTCTGTCCAAAGTGTTATTACTATTGCTGCCCATATATTCTGTTTGTTAGGCTTTTTAGGGATTGAATAAGAGAAGAAAAAGATTCTTTAATGATAATGAACCTTCGAGTGTATCAATTTCTCTATTTTATTGTCTAATAACTTGAACCACGCCATCAATGAGAGAACGATTTCTCTGATGTCTAATACAAAGAAAAATGTTAATTACTCAATGACTGCCTCTTCTCATGACCTGAAAGAGAGACAAAACTGATTGTGTTTTAAGTGCAAGGCTATAATGATCGAAGTTTTTTAGATAGAGATGAGAATAAATTTTTTTCTGATAAAGGTTGTCTCATAAATGAAAGGGTTTAATTAAATTGTAATTTGCATCTACTTAAAAGGAAAAAAATTTTTGTTATGGCACTACTACTTATCGATACTTTTTATGGCCTTTAGAGACAGAGAGTGTATCAAATTTTTGGTAACAATGTCTATAATTATGTTCTTTTATGTTATTTAAAAGATTTACATTGAAAAAACACTTTTTTTCTTATTTTCTTTTTTAATAAAATGTATTACAAAAATTCTTTTTGAAATTTTTGCACGTTTTATAATTAAATTTTTCAAATTTTATGAAATGAATGTTTCAAATATGTAATACATGTACTATTTATTTTTTTCTTTTTAAATTTGCATTTCATATAATGTGAATTTTTCGGTACTTATCAATCGAGGAGATAGTGTTATGGGAATAATCTATGAGAAAATGCTATTTAAAATTTGAAACATGATATACTTAGTATATATTTTTGGTGATATCAGTATTTGATTAATTTTTACTTTAACTGATATCTAAGAATGAGGTCCATTATCTTGAAGCATCTTTCAAAACCAGGAGCTTTATTTAGTTTATTTATCTAATAATGTTATGTCAAAAATTTCATTGTGAGAAAATACTAGTTTAATAATCAAAGGTTGTGAGAGTTTCTCTTCGACTTATAATAAAAATTTAGTATTTCATTGTTAATAATAAAACTCATATTTAGATTTCGTTTATATTGTTTTTTCTTAAATTTTTGAAAGAAAAATATTTGATCAAAAGCTTTTTTAGGATATTAGATAAGACAGTTTGAGATAATTTATTTCTTACGATAAAATTTAGTGCTTATATTTTATCTGATTTAGTCATAAAATAGTTTCATATAATGAATAAAAAACAATAAAATTTAAAGCAGTAGCAAAAACATCATAAATTTAAAGTACAAATCCTCACAAAACTAAGCAATTATTTTAGTGACAAATTATCGCCACTAAATATAAGTCTTATTTTCGTCAGATTTTCTCTCATTCGTACGGAATAAATGTGGGCGAACTTCCTAAATATCAAAACATTACTCATAACTATAAACCTAAAAAAATTGTGACATATATTAAATTTTGGAGTTTACTTAATGAGTATACTCAAGTGATTTCAATAATTTTCTTTTTGTAAATTTTGAATAATATCAGATCTTTGATATAATTTATTTAATTAGTGAAACAATAAATAATAAAGTTTAAGATTCATAGGAACTGAACCCACACCGAGTGATCACTGAATTGAATAAAAAGAGTGGAATATATGCGAGAAAATTAGTGCATTCAGGGAAAGGTTCATGCCTTCTGTGTCTGCAATAATCATTTGATTAATGAGTTTGAATTTGATATTTTTCATTTGTTTATCATAAAAATATAAATGTTTTGAAGATTTATTCCTTAAAACTTGACCTATCATTGTCATAAAACATATGATGCATATGAAAAGCATATTATATAACCATAATTTAACGGGTCATTTAATACACACATCAAATTATTTGAATGCTTGCTGTGACTTGATTTGTAAATTAACTCAAAATAATTTTTTTATATTTCGCTTTCAAAGACTATTAAAAAGAAAATTGAGTTTATATTTTCACGTTTCAAATTCACACTATGTTTTGTTCAAGTGAACGGATTTTCACTAATTGAAGTCTTTAAATACTTTCATTGAATTATTGTTAGAATTTTTATTATCCTGAATAATGTTTTTAAAGTTGGGTAAATTTATAGCACTCATGTAGTTATTAATAGCCTTAAAATATAACTTTTTTTGAGAAACAAAATTAATTATTGGAAATATTAAGGAGAAAAGATTCAAGAATATAATGGAAAATCCAATCAATTTTGTCATTTTTCG
>JAQFXV010001294.1:0-14199 GCA_034694065.1 Camisia spinifer
GAAAATTATTTACAACATATTTTGATATCTATTCAACTCTACGTAACTTTAATTACTAATCAATTATGAATAAACTTGTAAAGGTCTAAAAAGCAGTTAAAGGATTTATTTAATTTTTAATCAAGGAATAAAAACAGGTGAAAATTTCGCAGCAACGAATCGATATAATTTCATAGTAACCCATTTTCTTTGAATAATTAGTGCGAAATTACCGTAATTAAGGCAGACAAATATGTTGAAAACTAGATAATTTCTTGAGTAATTAATATCTAATGCTGTTTCTTTCATAGAAATTTGAGAAACGAAAATAATCGAATCTATTGGTGTTTATATCTGGTGTACAATTAAAGCGAATTTAATACCAGGTATTATTAATTACGGGTCCTGTACTTATTGACTTGACTTTACAAAAGTGGAGGCTTTTATTTTCATTTACCACTAAAACTTTTATAAAGAATTTGATTATAAAAAAGTGAAAATTAACTAAAAAATGATTGAAGAATTTTTCAATAACGAAAAAATTCACAATATAATACATAATTTAAAGTTTATGCCTGGCCTTAAATTAACATTTGATTGCTAAGAGACTACTATTATAACTTTATCTCTAATTGAAACGTGATTCGCAATATTAATTGTCTTATTTATGAAATTTATTTAAGTTCCTTTTCTATTAGTTGAATAGTTCATATCTAATATTTCTTATTAATTGGCTTTGATTCAAAAAATTGGTTAAACAAATATCATAATTCTATAATTGATTTGAGTTTCAAAGACTGATTTTAATTATAAGATGTGTTATTCAGAAATTTAATGAAATTTGATTCTCATAAAAAAGAACCGGTTAAATATCGAACTATTTGATAATTTTTTAGCGAATGTTTAAGGGCACTAGAAATTCGTTAATGAAGTAAACTTCGTAAGTAGAGCTCAATTATTTGTTTCTTATAGAATTCGATTACAGTAGTTAAGCTGATGTAATGAAATGTCACAGAATCAACATCTAATTTCATTGAGTATTATTAGAAGTGAACGAAACTGTGATCAATTATGGTTAATAAGAGATATATTCTCTATTCCTTCTCTATTCATTAAAATGGGCATAAAAATCAAATATTCATTTAGAATACTGTTGAGATCAATTTATTATTTTTTAAACTCAATGATAACTCAATTCAATTTCAAATATTTGTCTTAAAGTTATTTCAATAATTTTAAAGAAAAATGCAGTGAAATTTTAATTGAAATTTATTATTGCTATTAATGTAATCAAATTATTTGAAACTTTTCAGTGAATTCTAATTTAATTTGAAACAAAACCCTTTCGCCGAATAAATTGATTAATTTCGGTATTTTAAAGAATTGAATAGTGTTTTTTGAAATTGTTTTATAGGTTAAAATACAAAAGTCTCACTAAATTGATATGGATTCAATTATCTTTATTTGTTTCTTCGCCGTATTTAGTTAAAGAATTCGCTCAAAATTTATGAGAAACAAATTCTTGATTACCAAACGCTTTCGAATAAAATCATTGAATTTCAGTTTGTAGTCCATATATTCAGTTCATTTGCGAGTAATAAAAGAGAAGAACTCATTTCACTTAAAGATAGCAACGCATCGATAGTCACAAATGCAATTTGTAATAAAAGTAATGAACAAGTTTATAGAGAAACTGAACATTTTTTAGTTATCTGAGGAAATAGAGAAGGATTTTTTTAGCTTCAAGCATGGTTTTGATTATGGATCAAATGTGATAAATGAGATCCAGGAATAAAAATAACGATTGGTATTCGATAGGAATGAGAGAAATAACAAAATATATAATTTAATAGAATGCTCTTATAATAAAAACATTATGGAAAGCAGTATTAATGTAGAGATAGATATGTGTGGGCAGTAGTCGACCACTGCATACCTCTATTGAAAGTAGTTTTTATATGATTGCATACCTGAGAATCCTGTGAAATCGGCGTTTTACCAGTGAATAATTCTCCAAGAAGTGAGTTTGGATCAGAAGTTAGTGTCGAGAGAGAGGTCGTATAATTAACTCCCCCGACATTCAAATCCACAATCGTTGGAAAGTTTGGCATTATATAAAACGCAACGAAAACTTCTATATTTTGATTTAAACAATTAATTCTAATGTTATGCACATAAGGAATTCAATATTCATAAAGTTGCAGATGAGTTCTCAATATAAGTAGAGTCAGTATGTGATAAAACACTCTGTAATCCCTTTATGGTTGAGTGCAAATAGATTACAACTTTAGTAGTTGTTATTCTTTCGGTTTGAGGACTTCAACGAAGAAAAAACATTAAGATATTCCTTATTCTGAATTAGAATAACAGATATAGATGTAAGTGTGGCACAAAAGATGCCTTTAAGGCTAAGGTTTAATGTGTATCTCGAGAAACATAACTTTTCACTTGAGCAAACTTAAGGACACGCGTTCCCTCATGATTACGCTCTTTTACTATATATCTGTAACTTCTCTTTTTTATTCTATAGCCAGTTATTTCATGTGATCACTCGAATCAAAAGCAAGAATGACCAAAATGACAGAAAATCCAGAAAAAGGATGTAACACTTCAGTCATGCTCACCATTTGGCATCGATTTTTTCGCTCAAATCTTCGATCGATAAAATTGCTTATTATTACAAATTTAAGGTAAACCATCTTTTGGGTGATAAATAAAGTGTTTTATAGGTTAATTTCAGTCTATTATTTAAAAATTATGTTTTTGTGCAACTTTAAAAAATCATTTTATGATTTAAACAGTTCTTCAATCGATAAAAGAGTTGAAAATACTTGTAGTCATGCATTTGTCGTTTTGATCGATCGTTAAAGAGTATACTTGTAAAGTAATATATTATATCAGGTTATTATTAGAATCAATTATCTACAGAAATAATTACACATTAATGAATGGTGAAAATAATTAAAGAGAAATGAATTTTATTTTTCATTAAAATAATGTGAATATTAATGAATCAGAATATACCTGTTTGAGCCTTACTTTACCTGTACTAATATGTGTGCAATCAATGACTCACATTTTTAGTTTTTATAAATTATGAATGAATAACATGAATATTTTTGCAATGCATCAATTCTAGTATTGAGCATAAAAATTGTTCAAACTTGATTAGCAGATTTTTTGGTACATCAAATTTTTTAATCCAATAAACGACAGAAATCGTTAAGTTTCGAGAGTCAAGATTTTTTTTCATGCAACTGAAATTTTTCCAAAACTAAAAATTACTAAAAGATTAAAAAGACTTAAGTTTAAACTCGAAAACAAGATTCTTGTAATTTTGCAACGAAAATACTTTTATGTTGATTACGATATAAAAAAGAGTCGAAATCTTAGCTAAATATTCAAAACTCATTTTGCATAAATCAAAAATGCATAAAATCGAAATATTTCAGTCAGAATTTCAATGCTTTAGTCATTAGTCAACAAACATTTGTAGTTTTAAATCTGCGAAATATAAAATTTCGATTTTTTTAAAAGTTCAGTTTTCTCCTGATTGCAAAATTGAAGCTAAAAAATCTTAACCGAACAAAAATTATAGCACTGATTCTTTTCTATCAGTAGAAAAAAGAAACAGAAAATCAAATGTTAATTTGATCTGAATTTCAATTCAAGTGAATACCTGAAGGCAATACTTGATTCACTTCAATCTTCTCTCACATTTATTTATGTGACACTCTATTAAAGAGAATACGGTTCGAAAAATTCAAATTCACATAAATCATGTCTCATCGATATGTTTATCATCTCTCATATAATCATGATTTTACTATAGGATAAACATAAACAACATATTCTTAACTTTTATAGAGTTATCTCTATTTATTTATTCAATGAATTTCAGAGAAAGCGCAGAATAATCAATATTAATGTATAACTATTTGAGATGAAATATTGTGATATACTTCATGTTTAGATACATATTACATGAGAGACTCATTATTTTCAGATTCTCTGAGATTTACACTCAGAATTGGAAAAACCTCAGAGATTTCCACAGCTTTATACTCAGAATTGGAAAAAACTCAGATTTCCACAGCTTTATACTCAATGGTTGTTCACATGTATTATAATTAGTGAAAGGCACTAAAGTTAGAGCATTAATCTTATCAAAAATTAATAACAGATAAAGTTCTAGTTTAACTCTAGTTTAATATTAAAGTTTTGAACAAAAAACTAATGAACGTCTTTTGGTAATAATGAATAAATGAGTGAAATATGAGTTGAGAGCAAAATAATTACTATTTTTGAAGCTATTATTTTTTTCAAATAGTTGAATATATTTCTGATTCTAATCATACATATCATGCAAAGATCACATTGGCGTTGATGAAGAACACGAATTATATTCGCTTTTATTCATTATTAAAGATTCATTTTTCTATAATTGAGTTATAAACTCATAAATGTTGGGTTTTATCAAATAAAATCCTTAACATTGACTTATTTTAAACTATAAGTTAAATAATTTTTTAAATAAGTCATTCATCAAAAATACCATTAATCAGAGTATTATCATATTCAAAGATCAAACATTGAAAGGAAGTTTCAATTTTCGCAAACGATATTATCTTGTTTTTAAACTTTTAATAGTTTTATAGCATTTATGACTTATTTATTTTCTATTTGCTTAAAAATTTCTATTCTTAGAGACCAATTGTTTAGAGACATATCTTATCATAGATTTATCGAAATAGAAAAAATATCTTTATTTTGATCGAAAATATTTGTTTATAATTAAATTTTATAAACAAAAACTCATTATATTTATAGAGAAGTATATAATTCAAAGAGTTTTATTATTCGGTTGTTTGTTATCAAAAATATTCAATATTTGTCTCCAATTTTGAAGACTATTAATCAAACCTTTGAACAAAAGCGTGACTTCACTTGTGAACTGTTTATCGTCTTTAAGCTCTGAAAATGCATTAATTAAAGCAATTTTCACGTCCGAAAGTGATTCCAATTTTTCACCTCTTTGTAAATGTAATCCAATAGCAATTCCAGAGAAAATGATAAACAAAATAAATGAAATTGTTATCAAAATACGTAATAAACTCATTATTAAAGAACCGAAAGAAAATCCAGACTTATTAGAGGTCTTTTCCTGAACATAACCATTAGAATGATTGTCGACATCATTCTCATCATTGTCTTCATTCTCATCAATCAATTCCTGAGCCTTTCGGGCATGTCTTCGAGCGGTTTTTGCCTTCTTTTGTTCTTTTTCTTTATTTTTCTTGTCTTGCAATCGTTTATCTAATTCTTTCTGTTTTCTAAGTTTTTCATCTTTGAGTCTATTTTCCGCATCTATTCTTATTTTTTCCGATTTCATGAACTTAACGACATTAATAGCACATAATTGACATTGTCTTTGGTTCGCACAATCGCCCGAAACTTTAGCCAAAGTTGTCTCCAATGGGTTTAGCTTTAAGTCCAACCACTTTAGTTTCTGTAATTGTCCGAAACTCAACGGCAATGTCTTTAATTTATTTGAGTATAAATCCAAACGATTTAATTTTATTAAATCACCAAAACTTTCGGGTAATTCTGTTAAACGGTTTTTACTCAAATCAAGTGAAACCAAATGTGTTAATGACGTGAACGATGGCTTCAATTATAAGTTTAATAGTTATTCATATTTGTAAAATCAGTTTATAATTAGTTTCTTAATTAAATATTCAAAATCAAAACTTACCGGAAGTTTAGTTAACATATTGTTTGACAAATCGATTTGTTTTGCTTTTGGATTTCGTTTCAATTCTTCGACCGGACTCTCAGTCAATGAAAGTGAAGACAAATCCCATTCCGAGCCATCCATTGTGTAGTCGTGTTTTCGTAATTTAGACATATTTTGCTTTTAAATACTTTATAAAATACTAAGATATTAATTAATACTTTAGTCGAAATCAAATTAACAAATAATTATTTGAACCAAAATTAAAACAGAGTTTTTATCAATTGGTTCTTTATTTAAACTTAAAGGCAAAAAATATTAGTATTTATTAATAAATTATTTGAGAAACTTATTTGATTTAATTGTTTAGAAAGGATTTAATACAGATTTTTAATTATAAAACTGAATATCAATTTAGTTTATTATTAAAACACATGTAAATATTAATAAAAAGCATGAACTTTGAAACATATGTTTTTATGATACAAACCAATCGAATGTTACTTTATTTCGAGCATAACTTTTATTGAGTTTAGCGCTAAAAAAAGTTATTTGAATTTTAGACTCAATTAATCTTAAACTAAATGAAGTTATTTTAATCTTATCTCCAATTATTATCTTTTATGTCATTAAAATTTTAGAAAATAAATGTAATTAATTATTTGAATTGATTTTTTCATCTGAAATATCATAATGTAGTCAAACAATTATCTAATGATTGATGAGATGAAAAGTTTTTCAGATAAAAATAACTTAAGTTGAGGTTTGATATCATTAATCTTCAAATCTTTGCTATAATTAATGTCTAACCGAATACTTGACTGACATAATAGTAATTAATTTTGTTCAAAAAACATCTTAAATAAGTCAACAAAACTCTAGTGTTTCCAAACCTTGTCTTTTACTGCTATTATTTTATTGATTTTTATAAAGTTCTAATTATAAGACTTGCATAACTTCTCTATACTTTTAAATCATATTCTGGTCTATGTTTTCCCCGAAAGTTTTCAACATTATTCAAAATATATTACAATTTTAAGTATTTATTGAGAAACAAATAGAAAGTTTAAACAAAATATACATCAATTTGACACCAAAATTGAAGCCATAATAAAATCTTTTTATAATCAATGATTATCTCGTCTTAATTTAATAATACTTTCGATCCAATCCTTATTAAGTGGCGAACCATTCGAGAGTGCGATTGATCTCAATTCGAGACAAATATCTGAGAGAATGTCTGAATTGAATTCTGGTATTTCTTTTGCGAACTCTTTTCGTTCTTCTGAATAATTATTAGAAACTTCTTCGATAATCATTGAATTGATTGTCGAATAATTATCTAATAATTCATTTCTCATATCTTCTGATTCATTATTCGGAATAATTTCGAGCGAAACTAAATTCTGTTCTGAATCGAGTGACGAATCATTCGTTTGAATAGAATTTTGATCAAAAGTTTGGTCTAAAGTAAAAGTTTGGCTCAAATTATGAGCCGATTCATGAAATACTTGAAATCCATAATCACTAAAAGTTGATTCACTTGTATTCTCGTTCTCTTCGTTTTCATCAAATATTTTATTAATCAAATCATTTTCATTTCCATCGATTGAGTTCTGTTTGTAATCGATTTCATTGATTTGATTTTCATTTAAATCATTCCCAAAACACTTTTCAACACATAATTCAACGTAATTTTGACTATAATTTAGTTTATCTTCAGTTCTGATTCGTTTGTTATCAATATTTTGTTCATTTCTTTCGAATCGATCTTCAGTTTGTTTTTGACTTAAATTAATATCAAATTTATCGCTAATATTATTCTCAATCATATCAATAGTTATTGTTTTTGAAGTCAATCCGTTCGCAAATATTCCATAATTGGGTCTAATATTCAATTGTTTACTCTTTTTTGGAAATTCTTTCGAATTGTTTTCATTCGATTCAATTCTATTAAAGTCTGATTTTTTGATTCGATTTTTGATTCGATGATAATTAAGATTTTTTTCTTTTGATTGTTTTCTTCGATTCATTCCATTAATTAATAATTGATTGGATTTATTATTATTTTTACGCAAACGAGAAATCAGTTTGTTTTCCATTTTTGTGAACATTTAATATTTAATTAATGATTAATTTATGAATTATTTATAAAATAATAAGAGAATCACTGATTATATGTTTGATGATTAATATTTCTGCTTAAAAGTTAATGATTGAAAGTTGAATACTTTGTCACAAAAATAATGCGAAAAAATATAATTTGCAAAAAATATTTGCAAATTGAGTGTCAATAATAGTGTTGATTTCGTATTGAACTGTCATTAATGATAGAGTCTATGCCTGTATTGAACTGTCATTAATGATAGAGTCTATGCCTGTAATGCGTGTCATATTTGATTAGAAGAAAATAAGTTTAAGTATGAGTTAGGCTTACCTGCAGTGCAAATAATTAACCTTTTGTCTCAATTTTATCGATTATAACCTAAATAGTCGACAAACAATCCAACGAATATCAAAAATATCATAATACAAGTTATTGAATACTAATAAGTGATTAAATAAATACTTTTAAAAAATCATTAAATTCTTCGAATACTTATCCATACAATACCTGAACAAACCCAAGACTAGTAAATGCAAAAATATCATAACAATAAATTCCAATAATAGGACCAGAAAGTCGTTCAATGAAATTATATAACTATTTATAATATAGTGTAAGGAAAGTTATAATTAAATTTTTGAATGTATTCTAAACTTTCAATTCTTGCCTTCCATTTGATTGCAGACAAAAGTTTGTAATTAGCGTTCAATGAATTGATGGAAACATAAAGACTATGCGCTTCTTTTGATAAATTGGCTGATGTTTTGCAGACCAAATACATTAATGTATTACCAAATAATGCTATTATTAGGTTAAACAAACGAAAATAGATGTTTCCGTTTCCATAAATTGAAACATAATATAGAAGATCGAGAAGAAATGTCGAGCAGTACTGATTGATTGCCATCATATAATTGAAAAACTTATTATAATTATAGGTCATTATGATTAAGTTGTGATGAGATATAATCAATCGACTAATACTTTGATTCGATACAAATTCAATTTGAGTACGCAATTGATTGAATCTCAATTTCAAGTAATAGATAACAAAAAAGGTGAGACCATAAGAGCAAGTTATAATCGATGCGATATAATAGGCCCAAATCATTATAATTGTGAACCATATTAGAAGTAAAATCAAAGAATACTCATAATCTCGCCAAATATATGCAATAAAACAATAGGATCCGAATACTATTCCGAAAGTTACAATACTAGTGATTGTCATAACTTTGAAAACAACTATTTCAGTGAATTTAGACATAATTTGCATTTTGCATAAATTTTTGGTCGATAAGCAATGATTTAAATTATTTTTCAATGCAAGCAAATCGTATATGAAATATAATTGATGGTTTCTCTCACCTTTTGAAAATGATGATAAATAAAAAGTTTACTTAATAAAAGCTTTATATAAATCAATACAAACCTATAATGAATAAAGTCCTATTCAAAGATCCCAATAAAGAGATGCCAAATAGTACTAAATTAAAAAGAATTCGATCCCCTGTTAAATAAAACGGATCTGCTATTAATATCCAAATATTTGGATTAGAGATAATCGCAGCCGAAAACCATCTGATAGTTATGAACCAACACAATATACAAACTAAAATAGGCCTCAACTGTGAAGCAGGAATAGTCTCATTTTGACAATAATATGACAAATTATTACTTAAAATTAAATATTTTTGAAGGAAAGATTCGAAATTATTTATAGAAATCAATTCTTTTCTATATAAAAAAGCATTAAAAGATTCTTTGAGTTTTTGATTCATTATATGCAACAGAAATATTGAGAACTATGTAATTTTGGGAAATATAAATTCGAAAATGAAATGATATTTGAAATGTACGTATATTTGAACAGTTATTTTAATGATCCTTACTTTGAAAATAATCAAAGTGCGCATATGAATAACTTTAATTTATGAGATCATTTCGTGATTTCATTTCATTTATCAAATCTTCAGTATAAAAAATGAAGCTTTTTAATGGTTTTGTTATTTCTTTATGAATTTTGTTGGAAATAAAGTATAGGCAATTAATTAAGTATTTAAGAGTCCCTGTTTAAGACCAACCATTTTTGAAATACATTATAGAAACTAAAATAGCATTATTTGTGATAAGAAACTATTTTATTAAGACTTTTGTTAAGAAAGCCTCAGTAAAAGCTTTTTCCCTCAAAAAAACTTTAGAAGTATTGACTATGAGTTAAAGCCATTTGAAAGAACGGGGGAAAAATCCGTCACTGACTAATTATTTTGCATCTATACTGAACGGCCAGGCGTCTGGCCAACCAATAACCAGGGATCAGACGACCGATGGAGTTGACCAGACATAAGATAAGACTATTCATAACTACAATAATATTTAAAAATGCTTTCCCATAGAAAATAATTAGTTCGGTAATTTGGCCACTTATCACTCTTCGGCAAAATTTCGAAGAAATAGCACATCCTCAGGTCAGACTGATCCTAATGATACCTGTCTCATGTCTGTAACATTTAACAGATGGCAGTAATTGAATCGGAACTAAACCACTTATTTTCAAACTTCAACTATTAATTGGATTTTTGTTAACAACTTTTGCCGGATTCTTGCAATACTTTTTTCGTGGAATTGATTATAATTTTTTATTTTCAATTTAAGATCAGTTTAGAATATAGTGTGGAATCACATGAACTCATATTTAAAAGTTTCAATCATTTGAAATGTTGATAACTCTTCGCAAGTTTGTATTGATCAATAAATTCCGTATTGATTGCTATGAATGAAGTTATAAAACGATTATTATTTTTGAATGCAATAAAGATGAGAGCCGAATATGTTGATGAAAATTGATGAGAAGTGAACTGATGTAAAGATTATGACTTAACGAGAATAATCTTTAGTTATATATGATATAAATGATAATTTAATGGAGCGATCAATCTACTGATCAATTTGAAAAACCTATAAATCAGAAAAAATGACAGAAATAGTCAGTTAATAAAATTCATTGTGTAATAAATAGTAGCACTGATTTTCTCTCGGGTTATGTTTCTTTAGGTTAAAGGAAAGAGATTTTATGGGCGGAGAAACTATAGAACACCACATATTATGTAGAAAAATGAATTTGAAAGAAAAGAGAATAATGAAATTTGTGAAACATGTTATTACGAGTGGCACTACTATTATCATTGAGAATATAAGTGCCTTAAAATAAGGGAAAAACACATTACAATTTTCCGTCGAAAGTTATTACCTGTACTGAAATTGATATAAGGGGTACACAAATAACTTCAGAACTCTCTAAACGTGAAGGAACTACTGTTATAGTTATTCTATTAGACCTTATTTGCGGTTAAGACATAAGTCAACAGCTCGTACACTAACTTAATAATAGATTTAACTCAAGCTAGAAATAAGTCAACTTTAAGCCAAGTTTTCAAGTTATTTCAATTATTTATCTGTTACTCAAATACAAACTATTAGGATTTATATCTATTTTATTAGTTTAAGAAAACCTACAAATAAAATGCATTTCGTTGTCGACCCAATACTGTAAAAAGTAACAGATTGTTAATAAGCTTGACGTCAAACAGAATATTTTACACCTTTATATGAATATTACATATTCAATGAATAGGTAAAAAATGTTGGGCAAAAATGTCGTTAAAGCTAAAGGTGAGGTGTATTCTAACCGTCTGATAACCTTCTAATCTAAGTCCAGGTGGTGGTAAAAGTGACCTTCAGTAGTGAATTTACCTGAACTGTAATACTGTTACAAACAGTTTATACCACTGACTCAGCTGTCGATTGACTAAAACTTTCATTCGCACACAACTGTTCACAAGGTCTGTCCTCATCATCTGTTCTCAACCACCTGTCCGACTGTTTTTAAATAACTAGCTATGGTGAAAAAAATCAAACCGTCTTTACCCTCTTCCTCTTTCAATGATCTATATATTTCCCTTACTTTTTAACAGGAAGTTTCACTGCTTTCAGCGAAAAAGAAGGAAAAACAACAAAAGAGTTTCTTTTTCATTCATGAAAAAATATCTGAGAACTTAACACAAGTTCAGATTCATTGCATTGGTTGAGAACAAGAATGAGTAGAATGGATATTAGCGGACAAGTGAGAACTGAGCCAAAGGCTCTTATGTTGAATCAGAGCCACTATTTGAGGCAATAGCTATTATTCAAATATTTGAGGATATCAATCAACGATAGCTTTACTATAAGAGTCAAATTTCACAAACGATTGCGAAATACTTGGAATTACTCTCAAATTAACCTCAAATTTGATTCATTCTGAGAAGAAATAAATTGAACAAATGTTTGAGAAATATTTGAAGACTAGGAGAGATCGGCCAAAAAAGATAGAAATCAGATAAGATTCTGTTGAATAAAATTTAATGGTCTTTATTATTGTCTATAAGTCAGCTATAAATCAGTTTAAAACAAATAAGAAGCGCATTCAGGCAATGCAGAAATGCCTTCTCTTGAGCTCATAAGCGATAACACAATTTCCTCTAACTATTGAGCAAGTCTTAAACCAAATACAGGTATCGGGCAGTAAATAATGGTATGACTAAACTTATGCTAAACTTTTTGTGGGTAGAAATGAGGGGATCAATAAATAATGGCAAATAATGGCACCTTTAGCTTAAATAAGCTGAACCTCTGGTAAAGCATGAGATGAGATGTCGACCAACAACTACTTACAGGAATGCGAATGCGGGATACCTATGACTGAATATTTTACTTGGAAACCAACTTCTAAGGCTTGGAATTCGAAGGAAAAGCTGTTCGATAGGTATGGTTAGGGCGCGAAACGCCTTTTCCTCATTTTTCTTTTAGTTTTCGTATTCAATAGTGCAAGAAATGGCATTTCAATTGGTATGCTTTAAGCTGAGCAAAAAAGTAAACTGAACTCGTCTGACATTTAGAAAAAAGGGTTCAACGCGTAGTGTTTGCGCTTCAAATGAGTTGAATCAGTCGCTAGTCTGTAACCGATCGATCTTTTACTAGTTTAAAGACTATAAGCAGAGCCGACACTCATTTGAAACGTTAGCAGACTCTCAATGTTTCTATGGAAACGTCTGTCTGTCTGACAAAAATGCTTCAAATATAGCGCACTTATTATACATGAACACACTCTTAAGGATCAAGAATAAAAGAATAGAGTCTTCAACAACTTGAGATTTAACCAAATTAGGAATAGAAAGACAAATTCTATAAAAGAGTCCATAGATAGTAGACTTTCTTTTCTTTCTTAATGTTTGTGTCGTTAAATCCTAATTAATTTTAGTCTGAAATTTTCCTATTAGTGGGCCATTAATCGAATCTCTAATGCAGTGTACGGTCACGTCTCAAACATTCTTTTCAATCTTTTTTACGCTCACTAAACACTCAACTCTTCTTTTTTACTCAATATCTCAATCTTTTCTCAATGTCAGTAGTTTTCAATGCAATGTCTGGCTATTGCTCTTTTGCGGTGAAAATAGAGAAAAACATATAAAAAATCAGTATAAAAATAGTGCGACACCGAATCCAATGAAAAATTGAAGGACAGACTTATGTATGTCTACAAATCAATGTTAACTCGTTTAAAATAAGAGATAAACCAATTAATATCAACTTTTGACACTTTGCTCAATTTGAGCCCACATTTATTGATGGCATCAAAAAAGTGGAAATACTTCTGATAAGTCAAAAGCTGTTCAGAAAAGAAGAAGAAAAATTAGATAATTTTTGTGATAAATTTGATAATTCTCATGAAATTTAAGTTTTAGGCGTGTTTTAGTCTATGACTCAATTATTTTTTTCGCGATTCTCAAGAAAATGCACGGAATATAGTATCCAATTATTTGAAAATTGAAGTTTACAACTGAATCAGTAAAACCATAAATGCTATAGAATGCAAACTAATAAGGGATGACTCGTTAGCCTAAACTAGTTTAATAGGCAATCGTTTATTCGATGCTCAAATATTTCGGCAAAGATGTCATAAAATGGGTGCGCTCTCGAAAATATTTTAAACCAAGTCATATATATGCTTAATATAGTAGTTCTGTTAACTGGAAGGCAAAGGAGGAGTAACTTAATGACCAAATTCGGATGAATTTCGATTATGCCTCAAAGTCAAGTTCAGAGTTAATATTGTTTTCAGGCATTTTCCGCTTTCGGGTTATTGAGATCAAAGAAGTAGTTTATAAATTAATGATCGAAAATCAACTTATATGAATTGAGTAAACGTGAAACTAAACGGTTTACTTCCGATTCACCAAAAAATAAAACACCAAAAACTAAATGCCCAACAAATAAAAGCCCAACAAATAAATGCCCAACAAATCAAATCTCATAATTTATCAAATAATTCAATAAACAC
>JAQFXV010001295.1:0-14194 GCA_034694065.1 Camisia spinifer
TGAGTTTAACTGAGATTAAACCCGAACTATTAATATTCGGACCAAATGGCCAAAAAATGGTTATAGGATTAGATGTGTCTCCACAGAAGGCGATCGCAATCCTGAAAGACTCGGGACTGTTATCATTACCACGTATTGTGTTTATAGCGCACGGATTCTGGTGTAATAGTCAAACACAATGGATTCATCAAATGAAGGATAAAATGCTTGAACAAGAAGATCAAACTGTGGTGATTGTTGGGTGGGGTAAAGGAGCAGAATTGGCCGCTTTTAAGTACCCGCAGGCGGCGGTCAATGTCGAACCGGTCGGTGTATGGCTTGCAGGATATGTGCTTGAATTGAAGAAAAGAATTGGTAATAAGATTAAGATTTGGGGTATTGGACATGGTTTAGGGGCACATCTTATGGGTATCGCAGCCAGAAATACTTTTGTTAAAACTAATTCTGCGTTTTCAAGAATTACAGGTATTTAAGTCTTTGACTTTTTATTGTAATTATCATTTTCATTAATTAAATTTCAAAAACCATTCATAATATTTAGTTCAATCTCTCATATTATTTACTTTCAAATTATTATTGACTGGTTTAGTATTTCTCACTTATAATTAGGACTTATCTATTGTTAACAAATATATTTAGGTGTTTAGAAATAAACTTTTTATTTATTAACACAAATTCAATGAATGAATTCAGATCATAATCTGAAAAATGTATTTTAAAAATCATAAAAATTAATATATGATTAAATTTAATCTCAGGTCTCGACCCGGCGGGTCCATCATTCGAAAAAGTGAATGAAAAATCAATGTTACAGAAAACTGATTGTCCGTTCGTAGACGTGATACACACCGATAGCTATCATAAATATCGATCACCCGATTGGCTCTCATTAATCAATCATTACGGGACACTCAAACCTTTGGGAACTCTTGACATATACGTCAATTACGGCTTCGATCAGCCGAACGCTCCGGACTTTTCAAACGCGGGCAATCATATGCGTGCCATCGAATTATTCCTCTGGAGTATTGAAAATCCCGGAGAATTGAGATCTCAGTGGACACTCGATCCACCGCCAGATGTTGATAAACCTGTCACTAAATTAAAAAGAGTGGTCATTAACGCTGAATTGGGTTATCATTGTTGGGACAATAGAGCGATCGGTAACTATTATTTAGAAACTAATGGAGAGATTCCTTGGAAATGAATTATTGACTCATTGAATCTTCTGATTTGATGCTATAATCAAACTTTTTTACTTATGTTAACTTAATTTTAAGTAAATTACATTCAATTTATGTTTATAATGACAAAAGTTTATTGAAATTCTGTAACTTGAGTTCATAAATCATTTTTTCTCCCAAATTAACTGTCTTTTTATCTCAATATTTCTTTCATTCACAAATAATAATTTTTATTCATCTGTATATTGTGTCTAATTTTGGAATTTATTAATCAATTCATACCCTATTTTCAAATTAACACTGAATTGAAAATATGTGTCAATATATTTCTGGCTCTGAAACAAAAATGAAAATAATTTATTCAATAATAGAAATCTATTCTTAATGAACAAATAGCTTTACTCATAATTTATTTCAATCTGAGTTCAAATACTTTATAAATGCATGAAAAAAGTGAATGAAATTCTAAAATCTATAAATTTATTGACAATTTAGTAGTAATGAACACTATTTTATTATCAAAGTGTAAACTTCACACAATTAAGCGATAATTATATTGATTGTGTCAATAGTTATGAGCATGAATTGCTTGGGAGACAAAAGTCTCAATTAGTATATCAAATAATTAAAGCAATGAAATGAAAGTAAAACATGTCTAGAATTAGAGTTTATAATATTTATGAGTATGTATTCATTTCATTTTTCAAAAATAAATGTGAGAGTTTGAGAAAATATTATCTATTTTCAAATGAATTTACATATAGAGGAATTTCAATTCAATAACTTAAATATTCTCAATGACATGATATTTCATTTTAACGAAACTATTAATTTGATCCATTCTCTAATATTTTTTTGATTCATTGTTCATAACTCTGGCCAACAATTTATTAAATATTTTGTATTAATTGAAGCGATAGTCTCTTTGATTTATTATTAAGATTATTCCTTAATAATATATTATGTATTCCGAGCAATAAAATAAAATAGATATAAGATCTGATAATATAATTTCAAGTTCTAACTTGTATGTAAAATAGGGTTCAAATTATTTTCAATTTAGGATCTATAAGATAGATAAATATATTTTGAGATAATTTCCTACTCCAAATGTAAAATAATCCGAATTCCGCTCAAATATTCAGTTCAATGTCTGGTTTTGAGCTCAAATATTTAATTCATTGGCAAAGAAACAATAAAAACTTTCTAAAAGCATATGAAAAGTATTTTGTAATGAAACTCAAGCAATGAAAGAAATGCTCTTAAATTTTCGCTTTCGTTTAAGTATCTCTAGAATAAGGTCATGTATACACCAAATGTTGAGAAAATTATCTATATTTAGAATTAGTCGTCAAAAAATGCTGGTTTGAAATGAGTAGATGTTCTTTAAAGAAAATGATAAACAAGTATAACATGAAGAACTTTCTAAAGTTATGGAAATCGGAGTTATGAATACTGTATTGGGTGACAAATAAACTTGAGATATAAGTATTTTATTATATTTTATTTTTAACCGGAAAAATAGAAATTGAAATAAATATATTTATTTTAATTTTGAGTTTTATAGTGAGCAAAGTAGAAAGTCTACTAAAAATTCATTTTTAGGCAAATGTCTGGATTTTATTTTGAATGTCTGGTGCATAATATGAAATAAATACACTATAAAATTAATAAATATGCATAAGCAAGTTCAATTTTAAAGGAGTTGTAGCTGGTCAGATTCAATTAAAATATTAATTTAATCAAAATAAATCCTTGTTCGAAAAAAGTTTCAGAAATACAAATGATATTTTATCAAAATAAATTCAGATAATAATTTTAAAAATTGATAAATTCTATGATTTATTTCGAGAAATGTTTTGAAAAATCTTGGGAAGTTTCTGTTCTCTGGCTTCAAAGATATGGTCGAACACCCCCTCATTGCTTATATTGAAGTTAATAGAAAATTAATTATAGAAATGAAAGTATTCATACTTATTCTCCGCAAAAATTATGAATCCTATGATCCTAAAAATGAAGAAACTTGATTTCAAAATAACTTACCATAAAATTGAGATAAAGTTTTGTCAAACATTTACTCAACAGTTGCAAAGTTATGAACAATTGATGCGAATTCGCGTTCATTTTGAAGAGTTAATAAAATTGAAAACATAATAATTGCCGATCAATAATAAAATTCTTTATTTTAATAACTTTGAACATTTTTATATACTTTGCCATCAAATGAAAATCTCAGAACATTATTATATAATCTCTTTATGTAGTATTTAAAATGGTATCACAAATGATATTAATTATAACTTGTTTTAATTCAATTATGTATAGTATTTATAATAATTAATTAGTATTTATATATAATAATAAGTAAATAAAACAATAACTTATAGTAATGTTTTTTATCTTAACATTAAATAATTCAAAACATTTTGCATTTTTGAGCAAACGATAGGTTTTTTGTCAATTAAACAAAAAATAACTTAAAGGGAAAACAGAAAAACTGATAA
The DNA here is from genome assembly GCA_034694065.1 of Camisia spinifer. Lineage (NCBI taxonomy): Eukaryota > Metazoa > Arthropoda > Arachnida > Sarcoptiformes > Camisiidae > Camisia > Camisia spinifer. The sequence continues at coordinate 3,689 of JAQFXV010001295.1, forward strand.
CTTTTATAAATCTCTGAAATAATAAACAATAATTGATTTATTTTGAAATAATTAATTGAAAATCGAATCGAAACGATAGAGAACTCAATCAGATTCTTCTTCATCTTCAACGACTTCAAAGCCATCATCAGAATTGTCTGACTCCTGTTCGGGCGCCTGTCTATTGATAACCATATGAACGGCCTCTTCATCATCACTTTCATCACTATCATCACTATCTTCTTCATCGGAGTCCTCATCGGAAGAATCGCCAGTCTTTGCGTTGTCGACAATGTCTTTAACCTCTCCATAATCGACGCCCAACTCATCCCAATCAATATTATCGACCCCTTCCTTCTCCAATTCCATGAGCAAAGACTCGATTTCATCGTCTTCCTGGACGTCATCGAGAGCTAAAGCATGTCTCGATTTAGTTTTGATCAAATTGAGAATCGCTGCAGTTGATGAACGAGTTAACCCACTCTTACTCTTCTCTAACCTCCTATCGAACGACTGCTGTTTGTCTTTAGTCTCTCCCAAAGGAACTCTATTAACAACGACTTGATTTTCAATTGATGGCTCTTTAGTTTGTGTTAGTTTTACTTCATTTCTGGGCATTATTTCCTGCTCTTTATTGTCTTTATTATTAATTAATTTATTTTTATTAGTACTTAATTTCATTGTAAGCGTTGAAGTCATTTTGGGAACAGTTTTCACAACTTCTTCGTCAGACGATTCGTCATTGGCTGACAAAGAACTGGGAGAACAGCTCCTGTCGATCGGTGACGCGTTTTTTATTGATGAAAAGGCTGTCCGTTTTGCCACCATATTATCTGATAACTTGTCGGCTTCGGGTGTTTTCGAGTTTGATTTCGAGTTTGATTTCGACTTTTGCTCTGAATCGGTATCTCTATTGTGATGTTTGACAACAGCTGATAATACGGGAGATTCAGATCGGGAATTAGATGCCGAACAACTAATAGAAGAAGTAGTGCTATCATTATTCGTAACTTTATTACTCACGTCCGATATATTCTGCGACGCCTGAGATAGAGTTCGGCCACTAATACTCATTCGCTTTGGTGGTACGCGTCCGAAGACCAACTTCTGCGGCTGACCAGAAATCGATTCTGATGTTCTGTCTGATGGCGTCGGAGACGGACTGTGACTGACCGGCGGTTGCGGTGACTTTGATTCAGATTTATTGCTCGGAGTCGGCGATGGACTTGAACTCTTAGCACTTATTCTAATCGTTCGCGGAGTTAATGTCTCCTGTGGTAAGACTGGCGGCGGAGGCGGTGGAGGCGGCGGTTCAGCTGCTGTTTCTCGAATACGTCTACGAATCGGTTGTTCGATAGGCTTTGTCACAAAATCTTTATTATTATTAACATTATTATCAACTATTTGTGTGGTTCGTCTCCGACCGTAAGGTTTCTGATCATTTGTCGGACTATTTGTCGGACTATTCACTCTTTCGAGCGCTTCCACCAAATCTTTAGTTGATCTTCGCTTCGGCTGCTCTTCGGGAACATCTTTCGAGCGCTGTTTGATTATAATCTTCTTTTTCTTTTCCTCAGGCGCCGGAACCGGAACCGGAACTGGAACTGTGGGTGATTGCGATCGATTCCACGGACTTTCAGCAAAAGAGTTAACTTTAGGCGTGGCCGGAATTCTTTGAATTTTCGGGACTTCGTTTTGTTTGTTAAGCTCGAACTGTTTCCGATGCGCTGAGACTGAGATCGGCGTTTCGTCGATCTTAGGGCTGGTCTGTAAGTCATTGACGGGTTTATTTTTGACATCTTTATTGATGATAATTTTTTTAGGCGGTTCTTGTTTTGGTTTTGGAGGTTCTGGTATTGGTTTTTGTGGTTCTTGTCTTGCTTTGAATGGTTCTTGTCTCATTGGTGGTGGTGGTGGAGGCACTTGTTTCGTTGGTGGCGGCGGTGGTGGCACTTGTCTTGTTGGCGGCGGCGGTGGCGGAACTTTGCTATCGATGTTGTTCTGCGGCTTTTTCTTCAGCGGCAATATCATTGGACTTATACTTCTGGCTCTGTCTGCGTAAACAGCGTTCAGTTGTGCGCCAAAAGTCTTCAATTTATTTTTAACACTCTTCGCTCCTATTGATTAATCAGATATTTATTTGAAAATTTTGTTTTCTCTTTTAATTTAGTCAATATTTTTTAGTCAATACTTCTAAACAGAGAAACTTTTTCTTCAATTATTTTGTTAAGAATTAGTTTCATTAGTTAAGCATATATTAACTTTTTTCGAAGAATCTATTGATGAAAACTTTTTAGGTATTAAGTCTTTGAAGATTTTTTCTCATAAAATGTCTACAAAAAACTTTCTATTTAATGATCAACAAAAATTATCTTATTTTAAACATCACTTTTATAGCCCGACATCAAAATAGTAACTTATCCTTTATTTAAGCTAAAAATTTCATTTTACACATTTGTCAATTTTCGAACTTTAAATTCAAAAAATTGGTCTCAAAAATGTTAAGAGAAAATGATATTAAATGTATTATCTTAAGTATTTTTACATATGTTTGAATTGGAGGTAATTTATAGTTTGTATTCAAAGTTATCTAACTTTTGAATTTATAGGAATGAGAGGAGATCTAAAAGTTATTCATAATTAATGATAAATTAATTGATTCAAAGGATTCGGAATAAGAATATAAATAGAGATTATAAGAAAATCATTTTTTTGGATTAGTTATCAAATTGTTAATAATGTTTAGTAATTAGTAATAAAATGTTAATAACATCTAATTAAGTGACAAAATAAGTTATGTTTCGATATAAGAATACATAACAGAATCAAAACTATACATTATTTATAGTATTTTTATAAATAAGTTTACATTATATATAATTGAATTGATTGAATAAATTGAGTTAATATTTATAATAAGACGAACCACAAATCGCTGCCTTTTCTGCTTCAATTTCGGCTCTTTTTCTGGCAGCGAAAGCGTCTTCAAGTTTTTCATCTACTTTTCCGGTAAATATTTCATCGTTATAGTCTTCCAATTGTTTCCAAAATCCAGGATTTGGTTTAGAGAAAGGACGCGCTTCTCGTACCTAAACATTAGTTTATAACCAATTAATTTTAATCTCTGATTACAGTTCTATTTTAATAATAACTCAAAATGAATAAAACCATATTTATCTGATCTGTAAATAAGTTTTTGGCAGAAGTCAAGCATTTATTTTCTAAGTTTGAAAATAGTTTAACTCATTGTAAAAGTGAATGAAATATAAATCAATAATAAAATCTAGAATAAAAACTTATTCTGCATTGAATTTAATCTCTAGAGTAGAGAAAAGTACTTAAAATCAATAATAACTGAAAAGTTGAGGAGAAATTGAATGTAAAAGTTGATTGACTTAAAACTTACACAATTGAGAGCATCGGTAAAATTCTTTTTTTCTTTGTGCATGATATAAGCGGTACAAATGGCGGAACTTCTTGAAACCCCAGCATTACAATGAACTAAACAATTGCCATAATGTCGCGCTTCGTCAATAAATTCAAAGCATTCGTCGAAATATTTTCTAATATCAGTTTCTGGAACGTCAAGTATTTCTATCTTTTTATAATTATAATCATCTTCAAAAACATTGGGCACACCGGGGGCTAGATTTAGAATGTGTGTTATCTCATACGTGTCCAATATTTTCTTGTCTGCGGCCACGTCTTGAGATGCTATACAATCAAAAAGAAATACAAATTTGTTCAAAAAAGTTTTGGCAATTGTTATGTGAATATTTACTATAGAAAAAAATATTAATCTGTTTTTGAAAATGAAATGGTAAACAACTAATTGGATTATTTAGTTTGGCAGAGCTTTATCTCAATCCAATATTTGACTAGAGATTCATTCTATTTCTAATAATATGAAACTTTGTCCTAACTTTGAATATACTGTATTCGTCGAAATGCATAAAAATTAAGCTAAAAGTTCTTGAGAAAGCGATTTCTAATATTTTTCTACTAATCAAAACAGTGATAGTAATGAAAATGATCATAGGAGGTGTACTTCAAAGAGAAGCTGCAGAGGGGGTAAAGAGGGGGTATTTTCAGAAATTCTAGACTTTGTCCTATTATTTTATCCAAATTTGACCATCTTTGAAATCGAAGGAGGGGTATGATTTTAAGTTAGGGGGGTTACCCTTTTCTGTAACCCTCCCATTATCGAACCCTGAATGAAAACTTAATGAATGCAAGAAAGCATAATAATTGAATTAAACAACAATTATTTGTGTTCAAGAACGTTATGCTCAGATATATAGAAAGTGTGTCCACTTAACTATATATTGTGTATATTCTAATGTTTTTGTTTTATTCAACTTCTAAATTAATTCACATAAGGATTCAATATATGACTAAATGTTAGAGATTTTTTTTCTAAAAGTTAGAACTAGTGAGTGATAAGCAATTTTTTGATAATTTTCAAACTCAATTGAACTGAAAGTTTATAAAGATATAAAGTTTCAGATATATATTAACTGCAAAAAACAGACTTTAAAAATTAATAAGAGGTATACTTTAAGGTCTAAAATGCGTGATTTCACTTAGATTTAAACATTGAATAAGTTTAATAATAATTCATTCAATCATATGATAGTAAAACTAATTGGTAAAATATTTCAACATATGAGTTATTCATAAACGCATGGTTGGAGAGACTCATTCCTGGTATGACTTTTTCAGGTGTTATTTTGAAAATACTCTGATTCATCCTATAATTGAGCAATTTTTAAGTTTTCTTTCTCTTTCATATTCATTTTTTCACTCAATTTCGCTTTAGTTATCTTTTAAAAGCGAAACACTTTTTAGTCTAAACTAAACGATTATTTAAATCGAAATAATTTCAAGTTTCGTCTTAAGTAAAAAAAACCTGTGATCAAAGTTCAGTCTATGAATCGTGACTTAATTATTTGAAAATTTGAAAAAGTTAGTTATGAAATAAACTGAATAATATTTGTCTGAGTCATACATACATTCAATTTGAATCAACATTGAAATTGAAATCTTATTTTCATATTCATATCATTAATAAGTTGAAACTTATTTTTAACTTTGAAGAAGAAAAACTTGTTCTTCATTTCAATAAATAATATGACTTTTAATTAATTTTTCAACAATAAAAAGTTCAATAAATATATTTTGCACACCATATGATTTATTTGTCAGACAGTAAACAGTTTTGCGATACGTTCTGGTTATAACTGTCAGCAACTGATATATTATCACAAAAGTCACGTCTAGTCAAACGGCTTACAGACTCATAAACTTAATAATAAACTTTTTATTAAGAACTTTAAAATATAGTCAAATAGAAAGTCTTGAATTTGAGAAATTATATCAATTATAATGATCAACAAAAACCTCGAAGACTTGGACTCAGACAATGAATTTTGCGATTTAAGCATTTATGATATAAGAAGTGTTAAAAAACAAGTTATGGAAGAGACAAATGGAGAAGGAATTCATTTAATCCTAACCCCTATCGAAGAACTCGTGAAAAATGATAAGAAAATAGACTCTAAGGCAAGATTTGAAATAAATGAAACTTTTTTTAATATAAATATTTATTATTAGATAAACTTCAGGTCATTATTTGGACGAATTTCAAAACAAACCGACACTTTTGGTCTTAGATATGAGTCCGAGAGAAGTCGAAGTCCACTCAACCCGAGTACAGAACAAGTGAATGATTTTTGTAGACCTGTTTGCGATTACGATCAGATTTCTCGACACAAATCTTCTTTGAATTTAAGAAATAATTATCGAGATTATGAGAAAAGACTGCAGAAGACATTTGAGACAAACGGTCAAATATCTGCCGATGGATTGGTTAATATCGGAGATTATAGGAAGGATTCGTTGGTATCGTCGGTCTATTGGGATAAAGAAGAGCTTTCGGCGGTTCAAATGGTTAAGCCTTTATATCCTCAACAAAATGCATTCGAAATCATTGAAATCCAAATTTCAGATTAAGAAAAACTCAAAACTTCATATTTTATTATCGATTGGGAAGTATTCGCGATATTAATTATGAGTATCTTTTTATAATTTGCAAAAACTTTGTTTTCATTAACGTTTTTCATAAGAGAAATGAATAATAAATAATTTTTTAAAAAATAAGTAATTGATAAATAAATAAATAAAATCCATTCAGATATTCCTCGAGTTCCTTATAATTAGATTAATCATTGAATTGTGTAAATATTTTTGAATGTAAGTAAATGTCGAAATGTGTGAAATTATAGAATACAGATGTTTTGCACTCAATGGCAGACAAATTAAAGAGAAGAAAAAAGTGGCACAAAATGTTCGTACGATTTTGCAATTTTGCCTAAACTCTGATCCAAAGTTTATAATTATTCTGTTGTTTAATCTAATATATCATTAACAAAACATTTCACAACTTGTAAACAAAAACTACAGATCTTAACGACGTTATGTTCAGTACTAGTATTGCAAATTTTTTTCTTTCAAACCCTAATCTATTATATGGTTCTGAATCAGTATTTTTGATCATTTTAATAGTTATACAAATTGATGACTCTTTTCATTCAATTTTTCAATAAATGCCAAATCAATAGTATTTAAATTTGTTAAAAAATTCAAAATATTTGAGAAAGTCTTGAGGAATAAAATTTTTTGACTCTTAAAAGTTTGTTTTTAAGGCTGATTTGGATTCTGAGCAAAAATTTTTGGCAAACAAATTGATTTTTGGGCCGCATTTAGAAGTTTTTTTCATCAAATGGAGCGACAATTCTTTCAAATCTCAATAATTCTTTATTGAGACAAAAATTTGATCAATAGATAGATAATGAAAATGAATTAAAACTTTCTACAAATCATTTTTTGAATAAGAACTTTTCAAAACTTTCTTGAATTCTATAGTTTTCGAATCAGGATTTCGAGAAAAAAAATGATTTCCGTTATTTACATGATTAAAATTCTTCGCATTCTATACCTATAGTAATGAGAGATAAAAATATAATATTTCTGAGAATTAGAGGATATTTCGTTTGATTCCTATTTGAGCGGATTTATAGTGTGTTTATTTTATAAACATATTTATAAACAATTAAACTTTGAAAAGTGTGTTCTTAGCATTCGTTATATTTATTTATAATTTAAAATTAATAATTTCAGCATATTTTTGAACAAAACTATTTATCCCAACTTTTAGTTTGTATATCAATAGAACTGACACTTGATTTGAAACAAAAATTAAATTTAGAATTCATTCAATACATAATTTGAATAAAATTTATGACATATAAAATATTTGACTTTTTGAATAATTTAATACGTTTTAAACAGGGTTTTAAGCAAAAGATTTATTATTAAAGTAATTTATTTTCGTTAATTGTCAGTAAATTTCTGATTCATTAACTACTAATAAATATTATTTAGTCGGTTAACAATTTTTTGAAAAACTTTGGATTCAAGTTCTAAACCATTAATGACATTATGCAAGAAAAATATTTACTGAACAAATATAACACTACTTTTACGCTGAAATTGTATTTCTATAGAATTATTTCAAACTTTTTCTGATGCTATTTTTGACATTGGGTTTGAAAGTCAAATATAATTATAGAATCAAAATCACAGTCATTTGTCATACGATTGATTAGTAAATTGAATTCAAATACAACTCATAATTATTTTTAATAAGTTGAAAACGAATTTTTTTAAACTCAAAATAAAAACGTCTCAATTGACTGAATAAGAGATTTGACTCAAACTCGGAATAATAGATTCAGAAATTGATTTTATGCCTATCATTAATATTTGTTAAACAATTGTATTTATATATTTATTTACAACCCTTTTAATTGTTTAGTTCATTACTTGTATAAAACTTTTGAAATTGAAGTTAAAACAATTTGAATGTGATTCGAATTCTTTGATTTATGTGTTTTTTCTTTTGCATTTCTCATAAATTATTTATAGAATTTGGGGAAAAAATAAATATATGCTAAGGCTATGGCCTCAAAAATAGATGAAATAACTTAATAAAATACTTTCTCTAATGACACGCTTTCACAGTATTCAAGATTAAGAATATTCAAAACGAAAAGTTGAGATTTTGGGAAAATTATTCATTGAATTTTTGAGAGATGAAAAAACATAAATTTTGAATATTATTACTTTGATTGAAGAGTGAGTTCAAAGAAATATAAAGTATATTTTTGAAGAAAAACCTCAAAAGATAGTTAAGTAAAACAGTAATTATGTAAACATTAGAGATTATAAGCATATTATTTACAGATGAATATTAATGGAAAGCAATAACAAGTAAGGGATAATTCCAGTCATTGAAAACTGAAATTGAGGTCAATTGAGACAAAATTTGAAATTTTGCCTAACATTATATGAAAGTAACAGAACTCAAAGTTAAGTGAAGAAGAAGATGAAGAGAGAGACGAGTTTGTGTTGAGTTGTGAAACACTCTCTCACAAGACTTGCATTAATAAGACTTATATATAACTAAAGCATGAAATGGGTTTACATTCTATTTATAACTTAAAACTTTCTGCCTCTAAACTGAAGACATTTTGTTGAAGAGTAGGTTTTGTTTCAAACAGTTTTTAATCGCTTCTATAGTTTGGTTTAAATATAATTCAAAAAATTCATTACCAAAAATATCACATTTCAGTTAATGGGACATAAAAAGTGAATTTTTATCCTATCTTTTAATCTGAACATTAAGTTAATGTCAATAGAATTTAAATCATAACATAAATCAAATGACACCATAATTAACGAATAATAGTTGTAATAAATATTACATAAAAACAACTTTAAAAGATAAGCTCATTCTTAATAATAATAAGTATTTAAATAACGAATCGATGAGATTAGAAATCAATTCTCAATAAAGACTAGTAATTAACAGATATTTAAGATGATATATTAGTAAACCCTTTAATCAAGAAGTCTTTAAACATTAGTATCGATAAAAGTGAACATTGATTGGTAAAAAAGTGAAATGTACTTACATATGAACATTCCGGGTATAATGAGTCCAATCTGAAGATCAGGCTTATGATCGACGACATAACCAGTTCCCTGAATGCCTTCAGTCTTCACTGTTTGTACTCCTTTAGCGCTTCTCTTCTCAGTCAACGCTTCGCCCGAACCAGTGGTCACTTTAGTTTCAACTTTTTTAAGTTTTCTTTGAGAAAATTGACGAATTTCGTCAAATAATCCGCTTCTGTCAATGTCTTCGGCCATATCTTTCATTTAAAATCTAAACATATATTTTTCTAATCAATTCAACCAATAAATAAATCTAAAAATGTTTTATAACAATATTTACAAACTATTTGAAAACTTCTCGTAAGAAAACTTATTTTAAAATTAATAGAACTTTTGTTTCAAATCGAATTAAAACTAAACATAACTAATTATGAATCAGTTTTCAACTAAGCATTTATTTATCGGCTGTTTTGGCGCTTACTATACTTAAAACGTAGAAAAAATTTATCAAAGAGTAAAATGAACTAATTTTTCGGTAATTCTTTTTAACGCCCAAACACTGAATAACAGTGTATTTCTCAATAGGCTTTTGTAATAGAGAGAAAAGAGTGTTTAATATTTAGAAAGTCAGTCAGTTTTTGAGGAATGTGTGACACAAGTCATGGCAAATGCGCACAAATCGCAAACTATTCCAGTTTTAAATAATTTGATAATGTTTTTAATGCCTGTTTCTGTTTTTGAGAATGACTGGAAGGAGTGGTAGATATAGAATATGATGGAAATGATGATGAGATAGTCTTTGCATCATTGCTAACACAGGAATTATCTATTTTTAAATTTTACTTTAAGTAACATCTCTTCGCTTCTCGTCATATATAAGTATTTATGTGTTTTCGTTTAGATTTTCGATTAGAATAAAATAGATTTCATTTAATGCTCGAATAATTCGATTATTTTATTATCCTTTAGATTAAGAATTGCTTTTTTATTAATAATTCAAAGGAATCAAAGTTTTCATTTCGTTCAAAACTTAAGGGATTTAAAAACTAATAAAAATCTAATATATTATCAAATTATAAATTAATTCGATTCATAAATTCAATGAAAAGAAAACAATTAAACATTTAATGAATAAAAATAGTGAAGAATTTTTTCCAAAAATTATAAATAACTGTAAAGACCTTTGACTTTTACGCTAATTTCTCTCTAAACGCGTATCACTTTTTCTATGAGTAATCAAACTTTTTTAGCCACTCTTTTCTTACTTCATATATTTTCTAACATTTATTTTTAATTTTCAACGTATTCTTTAAGATAACATTTAATTGACGTAAAATTTCACTTATTTTAGTCCCAAATCTACATAATTAGAGAAAAGAGAAAAAACAGAATTATAATTATAGTTAAGTGGGAGTAAAGTATATAAATATTTATAGCGATAAGAATTTTAAAATTATTTATTTAGATAGTTATTGAACTAGTATTTTATTTATTCTTTGAGAAACTTTTAAA
>JAQFXV010001296.1:0-14194 GCA_034694065.1 Camisia spinifer
TTTATATTTTTCGTTTACGTTTCATAAAGTATTAAACTTTTGTAGTTTTTAATTGAGAAAATATCTTATTTTGTTGACTAAAAGTTCTCAACTTATTGCTCAAAATAGAGACAAAACATTCTTGAAAAATGTTTTAAAATGCTTATTGAAGATGAACTTTTTCCAAATTTCCTTTCATTTCTAGCATTAAATAACTTTATAAAAAGTTTTTATTTTCAATAGAATAAAAGTTGAAGTTTTAGGTCAACAATTGAATGAGTAGTAGATGTCAGCACTTCCTCATCAGTACATTTTAGTTGATTTCATAAAAACTCTTTTGTAAAAAATGGCTAACACTTTGATTATGACATAAAATATATGTTTGACATATATTTGAATAATAATATGAAATGATTGAAAAAATGTCTAAATAATAGTTAAATAAATTGAAATATTATGTCAACAAAAGCTAATAAAAGAAAAGATGATAACGGAATGTCAATCACACCATCGAAGACGTGGATGAGTTTGGGTTTGTTTTGACACACATTTGATTTACATTTTTTCTAACATTTTATCAATAGTTTGTTTATGTATAGAATACTACCCATTACTATAGACTTGTATTCATTCAATAACTCCTACAAAACATTCAAATCCTTATCAATAACTCAAAAACAGATTCTTTTCCCACTCTTTTCAATATTTAATTCCTATTTTGTAATTATAGTATACTTTTTGGTCATCATTTAGTTTAAGGTTTAATTTCAATGTTATTCATGTTATTCAATAATAACTTCAAAATTTTGTTTACTTCTAATAAATTTATTGATAAATGAATTGATGGTAAGTTAGATGTCATTGAATTTGTTTTTTGTTGATATATATCTATCATTACATAACTTATTAATATGTTTGAGAGAAAGTAAACAAAACATTGAAAGAGGAGAGAGAGAGAGAGAGAGAGAGAGAGAGAGAGAGAGCGAGCGAGAGAGAGAGAGAGAGAATGCGTCACAAAATAAGATAATTTATTTGAAAATTAATTTCCATGAATTTGAATTCAATGAAATATTTATTCAAAGCTTCTTATTATTGAGAAGTTTTTCAAAAACTTAATTACAATTTTGCGTTTTTATTCCTAAAACTTATCGATATTATTATTGGATTCAAAACTCAAAAATACGTTATCTGTCATTGAATGCTATCTTTTTTACTATTAATGATCGCATAAAAAATAGATTAAACTGTTATTACTTTGAGAAAAAGTCAGAAATAATTTATTGTGAGTTTTGGTTCGATAAAAGTTGTGATAATTAGAAACTAAATGTAAATAAAAAATGAGCTAAACTTTTATAATAAATTGAGTGAAAGTATAGTTAAAACGTATGATCGAAGAGACAAATAGTATTTATTTGATTTGATGATGAGATCTATGATATGCCGCACAAGTGATCCTTAACTCGAATAAAAGTATTGTTACTATTATTTAGAAGTATTGTCGATAAGAATGTGTGACAACAGCTTTGAATACAACTTAAGATTTTTTTTAACAATAAAGAGGGTTAACATTTGAAAACCTGTCCGAATTGGAGTTTTCCTCCTTTGTTGTGCCATAACTTTCAACTAATAGTTCTGTAGACTTTGCTTACAATAATGTTATCAAAATTTACCAAAACTATCAATTTTTCTTTAATATCATGTGATATCAAAAATAAATATCTATTTAACGCGTCTTTCGCTCCATTTTTATTGAAATCTAGTTTTAAAGTGCATTCAAGTTATTACAAAAATGTCTATTTGTCAGCCTTTGTAAACGCGTTAAGTCTTCACAATCGTGACTAGTATTAGATTTTGTTAATATTTCATAACATTTCATTACTAGTAAAGAGTTTTGCAAATAATGTTCACCGAATTTATTGAATTATGTGTTGTTAGTCAGAGATCAGAAGTTGTCGAAAGTTTGTTAACTCTTGAAATATTGTTTTCGACACACTTTTCGAGCGTCTCAAGTGGTGAGTCATTTGAATCGATTCAATCAAACTTATAATTATATATCTATTGTTTTAAAGTTTATTTTAACTATCATTTTGAATTTGAATTCTTTTTTGTCGACATTGAAATGCAGTTTTGATCAATTGAATCCAGTCTTAGTTACAAATCAATTGAATCATAATTATCTGAAGCGCCAAAAGGCTCAAACGCTTCAGTTCTTCTCAATCGTCATAATTACGTGTTAATAATTTATATATAACTATTCTTCTGGAATTTTTATTATTTGTTTTCTCATTAAAATTCAATAAAATAGATCAGGGCTTTAAATGGCCCTCAAATGCCATTCATTTATTTGCTTTATTTTGATTTATTGCGAAATACAAATTACATATTTCTGTAAAACTTGAGAGTTTATGCATTTTTGCACTCTATTTGAAAGCTAATTGTAATTACTATTAGAGTGAAAACAATTGCCAGATATTTGAGAACCTTTTAAAAAGTGCTAAATTGCTTCAAATTATAGGCGAATAAGAATTAGTTTAAGTTCAAAATTTCAGCTTCACTTGAGTAACCTTTTGTTTAAATTGCATTTAAATCATTTCATTACTTTTGAAATTTCACACAAATTATTACAAATTCATTTCTCGCTATTAAAAGTTCAGTCAATTATATTTATTTAGTTTAGTTTTTAATAAGATTTCTATCCATAAAAGAATGTAATTCTTGTTTCAGTATTAATGTCAACCATTTTATCGATTATATGTTTAATTTTTTCTTTTGTTTAGTTTGAGTTTTGTTTAATCTTACGATAATTTGATTAATAAATACTAAAATATATTCAAAAATTTGTTTTATAAACTCTAAAGTATTTTTAATAAGTTATTGAAAATGAAAGTGAAATTATTATCATAACTATTTAGTTAAGATATTTTGGTTCTTACCATAATTTTTATGATTTTAACCTAATTTTTCTTATTCATTAACGAATATTTGTTGTCTACGATCGAAAAGATGTTTACGTTTGCATTTAGAACAAGTGAAAAGTTCACCGATAGTTAGATTGAGAGATGGGTTAAACCAATTCTATAATATTTGTTTTCAGAAACATAACTCAGAATTGCTATTCGTTTGTATGGCTTACAAGTGATAAAATTTCACTTTCGTCTCAATTATTCATCAAAAATCTCTTACTTAAATAGATTATGAAATTTTCAAAATCAATGAGATTTACTTTTAAATCATGGAATTTATTATTGAAATTTCTTATTGAGTCTCAAATTGATGATTATATTCTGATATGAATTGAATAGAATTAATAAAATATTGCTTCCATTATTTGACACATTTATGTAAAGAACATCACCTCTGCTGAAAACTTGTGATTGTTTAAAAAATTATTCAATTGAAGTGAATTTATAAAATTGTGTTACATTTGCTTTAAAAGTTTGTTCAATTCATTATCAATCAGTAAAGATATAGTTTTAGACATTTCTGAAGTGAGGTCTATATTGAATGTTAGAAAGACTTAAGACTTATATTGAAACTGTTGCCTATGATTAGAACATAGTTTTTTGATAAAAAAAAGTAAAATAAAAAAGTGTTTTAATGAAATAAATTGATTGTTATAATAATAGGTAACACATATACCCAACAGCAACAGAATATGCTGTCTCCTCATAATAATCCGAATTTAAGTCATCCGTTAAGTCCTAATGCAAGCTATGGTTCGGTTAAAGGAATATCACAGCCCTATTCTCCACCGCCATCTCCAACACACACTGCATCGACAGGTACTTCTCCAATGCCATTGTCTGCCGCCGGACCTGAACAGACTTCAGACCCTAATTGGCAAACATATAAAACTAATGTTAGAGAACGAAACGCCGCGATGTTTAATAATGACTTAATGAGTGACATTCTCTTTATTGTTGGACAAAAGTCTTCATCTTATTCGCAACAAAGAATTCCTGCCCATAAATATGTTTTAGCGACCGGAAGCTCAGTATTTTATGCAATGTTTTTCGGTGGTCTCGCAGAAGAAAAATCCGAAATCGAAATTCCAGACGTCGAACCCTCAGCTTTCTTAACATTATTGAGGTATTAAATAATACTCATTTATCTCGTTTTTAAATTCCATTTTTCTTACTCCACTCTCAATGACAAAGGTTTTAAAGCTTTAAAACGTGACCTATTTTTCAATGAGGAAAGTATTTTATTAATTCTTAGTTAAAGCTCCACTCGTTTGCATTCTTGGAAAGATTTATTCTATTTATTCGCGATTATTCTTAGCGTTTATTTTAGAACATTGGATAAAACGAGTTTTCTTTTTCTTCAATATTTTGATCTGAAGTTTTGTTTTTATTTTTTCGCCTTATTTTACTTATTGAGCAAAATAGTGTTCTCTAATATTTGAATACAATATAAAAACTATTTCACTAAATATTTGATACAACATTCACTGTTGAGGAAACTTATTTTGAAACACTTTTCTCAACTGTCAAAATAGTTTTGTTGCACTAATTATTGTTTCAAATGAACAGTAGATTTTCAATAGAGTTATGTTGACCTGAAATTTTAAATTTCAAACAATTTCATTTTAATGCACAAATTGTCTTAAGTTTAGATCAATGTTTATAAACCACTTCAAAGTCAATTTATGGTCTGGTTCTAAAATAAATAGTTCAAAAACTTTAATTTAAAGATCAATACAAGTCAGCAAATCATATGCCAAACAAATGTATTTCTTTTCAATATTAAGTCCTATTTAAAGGTGAAGTTTAAACATTTTTCATTTGACAAAGACTTTAAAGGAATAAATGTTTGAGAACGACTTTTTAGATTAAGTCCTCTTCAATAGTATAACTGAATAAAAATAAATTAAATTCTCAAAAATATGTAGACCTTTATGTAAAAAGTTGTAAAGTTTATACTCATTTCACTTCGAAAATACATTCATTAGGTTTACATTCATCTCATAAAAATTATTTTTATTCTTTCTATAGATATCTTTATTCCGATGATATATCTCTTAAAGCCGATAATGTTTTGGCCACTTTATATGCAGCTAAAAAGTATTTGATCCCACACTTAGCGCGAGCCTGTGTTTCATATTTAGAAACAAGTCTAACGGCTAGAAATGCATGCATTCTATTGAGTCAAAGTCGGCTTTTTGAAGAGCCAGACCTTATGCAAAGATGTTGGGAAGTGATTGACGCTCAGGCAGAGCTCGCACTCGCTTCAGACGGTTTCGTTGAAATTGATTATCAAACTTTGGAATCTATTTTATCGCGCGAAACATTAAATGCCAAAGAGGTATAAACTTATTGTTTATCCTATAAATCAGTTCAAGCTTTATATTTAATCATTACCTCAATTCTTATTATCGAAACTTAATTTTACGCTTTAGTTATCGATATTTTACGCGTCTCTCCTATGGGCTAATGCCGAATGTCAGAGGAGAGAACTTGAAATAAATCCCGAAAATCAACGAAAAGTGTTGGGAAACGCACTCTTTCTGGTTCGTATTCCAGCTATGAATTTAGAAGAGTTTGCAAACGGACCCGCACAGAGTGGTCTTCTCACACTTCAAGGTTTGTTTCAACACATCTTTTCTAACTCAAAAGTTTACAATATAAGCATTAATTTAATGTTTACAATATATTAGAAACGACTGATATATTTCTGAACTATACGGCTTCAGTCAAACCAATACTTGAATTCCAAACAAAGCCGAGGAAAATGTTATCCAAAAAAATATGTCATAGATTTCAATCTTCCGCATATCGTAGTAATCAATGGCGTTATAGAGGAAGATGTGATTCAATTCAGTTTAGTGTCGATAAAAGAATATTTGTGGTCGGATTCGGTCTTTACGGGTCATCAAACGGAGCCGCAGATTATAAAGTGAAGATTGAATTAAAAAGAATGGGAAAAGTGTTGGCAGAAAATAACACTAAATTCTTTTCCGACGGTTCGAGTAATACATTCAGCGTATTCTTTGAGCATCCGATTCAGATCGAAGCAGACACTTATTATACGGCTTCAGCCATTTTAGACGGTTCAGAACTAAGCTATTTTGGTCAGGACGGGCTCATTGATGTCAGTGTCAATGGAAACGTTACCTTTCAATTTCAATGTAGTTCTGATAGTACTAATGGAACGGGAGTACAGGGCGGACAGATTCCAGAGATTATATTCTATGGACCAATGGCTCACTCATGAGTCATAAATCTATTTCACTTTTTTTGAATCTCAAATCAATCTAAATTTCAGTTTATATTGATTTCAGTTATCAATTCATTCAGTTTTAATAATCAGTCTTCAGTCGTGTAAATATATAGAAATGATTTCTATATTCATTGGAATGTACAGTAAATCCAATTATGCATAAAATTATTCAATTATAGTGTAGTTTAAAGTGTTAGCTAATCATTAATCCATTTTATGTATTGTTATACTTATTAACGAGTATTTAACAAAACATCTCATATTTTAAACTAAAAGAATTGTAAATAACTTATTTCTGATTTAATAAAATAGTGAAGAATTTCATTTCATTTTATTGTAAAATAATTCGTGAAAATATTGTTTATTTAAATTAGAAAACAATCAAATATTAAGACATTGAGTAAAGATTTTAAACTAATTTCAGTTTTCTTCTCTATTATTGAAAATGATATCAAAATATTTTAAAGAATTTCATTAATGAAAATATTTTTATGCAAAAACAGGAAATTTTTACAAATAGTGCTAAAAATGTGATTGAATTGAATAGAATTGCAATTAAAGTGATGTAAATGTGATTGAGTTTAACGTTTTCTTTTAGGTTTATTTTGAAGAATATTAAGAAACTTGCCTCTAGTCATCTCTCGGGCCTCTTCGAGACCCAATTGATAGGACAGGTTCTGTAGTTCTTTAACTTTCTCGAGAAGAGCAGAAGCGGTCAAACTTCCGAATCCGTGCAACATATTTATGTCTTCTTGATCTAAATCTCTTAACCATTCCGGAGATATACTATTATTGCCATCAAATAATGGCGGAGAAGAATTCGCCAAAAACTCTGTTACGCCCGGAACTGATCAATACATTTATTAATTAATTATATAATCAATTAGACACTAATATACTATTAATAATTTATTTATACTCTGTTCCGGCCATAAGTCAGGTGAGGCCGCATCCAAACGCTCTGAACTTAATAACAATTCTCTCTCCAAATCATTCCCATTAAACGCATCTTTAGTTATATTTATATTTATTAATAAATAATATCAATAATAAACATAGTATTAAACATACCATCAGTTTGTAATGAATCAGATTTTGATTGTAAACTCAATTCATTTGTTGCCATTTCTCTAATGTTTATTTTAAATTCAATATTTATTTCAATTTGAAATTGAATTTTTTTGCGACCATAAACTTGAGCTGTTTTATCATTAAAAGTTTCTCATGTTTATACTCAATGTTATGAACAACAAAAGGCACGAAATGTCATAAAGTATTCAATGAAAAAACATTTGTAAATCAGTAAAAAACGTTTTTAAATAAAAGATAACATTCAATGCCGTTATTTATTTTGGTCTAACATTTGATGATTTGGACATTCATTTGAAAAATAAATAATTTAGTTTTATTGATAAGAATTATTAAATTAATTAAAATAGAAAATGATTGAAAGTTTATCATCTCTTCCATCGTTTGAGCCATTGATTGCTTTAACAATTTATCCACATTTGAGTCTATTATCACTTACTATTGGAGTATTTTTTATGGTATTATTTATTTACTATTGAATTGAATATAGTTTTTAAAGTCTTATTAATATTTAATTGATTTGATTGAAGGCATGGTTTTTTACACTTGAAGTGACCTCAAAGTCGAGCTCTAATGTATTCAAGGAATTAATTATATCATTGATTGCCTCCACTTTTATTGGTTTCGGAACTGTTTTTCTTCTTCTTTCGGTTGGAATTTATGTCTAAATTATATCTCATTTTATTCATAATTATTTTTAATAAATGATAAAATAAATCGATTGTAGTCTTGAATAATTTATAAATTATTTAAATTCTAAACTTTAATTTCTATTTAATGTTTTTTCAATAAAATATAAACATTTAATTTAATTTCTGAATTATATTTTCTAATAAATCAAAATCACCTAAAATTAGAATTTTATGAACAAATAATTAAACGCTTATTCATTAATAACTAAATTATATTTTGAACAGAATTTCTTATTTCAAAATTTATACAATTATTTGAAAAGTTTTTTAGGTATTGAAGTTTTCCAATCAATTTCACAATTAATTAACGAATTCTTGAGACAATTCAAACAGTTTTCTTTGTTTTCAACGGACGGCAAATCAAATAACTTCAAAAATTTCAATTTTCTATAACAGAAAAATTAAATTCATGAAAAATAATTGCAAAAAGTATTGAAAAACGTATTAATGATTACTCTAATTGTTGTAAAGAAATAACTCCTTTATCCGTAACTCCAATACAACTAATTATTTCCAAATGTTGTAAAGAATCCTTACAAAACTCCAACATTTCAATGGCTTTGTCATCAATATATCCATTATTTTTTATAATGAATTTTCGCAAATGAGTTAATCCTTCTTTGGATGAGAAAAATATTTCGAATAAATATTTCGGTAAAAAACATAACAAATAATAAAATTAATACTAATAAGAGATAAGAAGTAATACTCAAATGATTGAATCCGATGTGCATTATTGCAGAGTCTGTGGCATCGATTTCTTCTATTTTATAGTCTTTAATATTGTCGACTGGAAGTGAATTGTAATCATTGATCCAATTCTTACTATCACTCCATTTAACAGAAGCGCCACATCTGAGAAGCCATTCGGCGGCAGCTCTTTCGGGACCCACTTCTGCAACACGACTGGCATCTAATCTGACATTTTATATTCAATTAAGTTTATTATTGATTAAAATTAGTCTATAAGTTATAGAGTTATTCAGACTTATTGAAAGTGATGTTAAGCCATCCCCAAAAACTTCTTATTTCCATAACATTTGATAACTTTTTAGTATTTTGTAAACGAATTAAATTACGATTTATTAAACTTAACATTTTATTTAAAATTCAATATTAATAAATTTGAATATTCTCTAAAAAATGGTTCAAAAGTAAATATCCTTTGAATTATATATCAAGGATTTAATAGATATAAACTTATGTAAAAATTGCTACTTTTCAATAATTATCAATTACTTCATTTTAAGCTAATTTTGTGCTAAATATTATTGAAATATTTTTGTTTTGTAAACAAAGCTCTGATAATAAATGGGAAAAATAGCGGACTGTTTAAAAATATTTTAAAAAATTTGACTTTAAATTAAACTAAATCTAAATATTTTTGAAGTCTTGAAAATACAGCTGATATTGACTATAAGTTATCAACATTTTGAAGTGAAGATGAAATATGGCATTGAGTTTAGTTAAATACCCCTCAAAGCATACTTTCCTGTTTCAAAAACTCATAGAGAATTTGATGCTCTTCTCTATAACATCATTGAGTTTTGTCTAAAATAGATAAAGTCATAAAATTCAAACATAAGTTCAATCAAGAACTTACTGAAATCCTTATCAGTTAATAACTTTTCTTGACTTTCATCCAAATAAAAACAAAATTTCATTACAATAATAATCAATTTTAATTGTAATAATAATATGTTTGAAAGTTTAATTACTTCTCACATTATTTTTATTGAAATTCTTTAAGACTGAAAAATAAAATGAGAAATTCCTCAACTTTTCTGATTATAGCTTAACATAACTTAACATATTATTATTTTTGATTCAACTTTATCATTGAGAGTGAAAGAATTTTTTTCAGTACATCAGTAATAGAACGTGTAATTTAAATGAAAGAGAAAAAGAGAGTTCAATCAAATGTGAAAAATAATAAAACAATGAACACGAAAGGCAAAGCAATTGTATAATTAATTCAAAAAGAAGCAAAATTACAAGTCGTGTTAAATTTTTTGGCCATCGATAGAATAAGACCACACCCTTTAAAAGCTATTCAAATATAACTAAATTATAATTACAATGACAAAGAAAACTTCATTTCAAGGGAGCAATAATGATGAAGGCCTTGTAGTCCATATGAGAACAAAAATTAAATTCGAACTTGTATTCAATTGTCTGTCAAAATGACGTCAAGAACATGAATTGGTTAGTATATAAAACTGACCAAAACTCCAATTCTTCATTCAGTTCAAATCAATTCATTTGATTAACATTAAAGAGTTCTCAACTTAACTCAAAAACCCCTCCATCAGAATGAAATATTTTGCTCTCTTAGCCGTTGCAATCGTTGCATACGTTGACTGCAGCCCAATAGCAGTCGGAATCGTCAACACTGGAACATCAGCTGTCAGCCGAAGCCAAGACGTAAGTCTTATTCAAATTATTGCTATAAAAGTTAAAAACTTGTTTGTTTATTAATTAAATTGTTTGAATGTTAGGGTCATGGAAACTATGCTTTCGCTTACAATGAAGATCATGCAACCGGAGGCACCTTCAGAAAAGAAAAGGGAGGTCCAGGAGTTCAAGTTGGCTCATATGGTCTTCGCGATAAAGACGGTCGTGTCCGAGTTGTAAACTATGTCGCTGATGCTCTTGGATTCCGTGCTGACATTCAAACCAACGAACCCGGAGTTGATCCCAAACAAGATCCGGCCGCAACTTCAATCAATGGTGGTTATTTGGCCGCACCCGTTGCCATCGCTGCCGCTCCAGTCGCTTACGCAGCACCTGCTGTCTATGCTTCAGCACCCATTGCAGCTTCGTATTCAGTCCAAACCCAACACGTCGCTCCAGCCATCGCAGCCGCACCATTAGCTATTGGTTACGGAAAGTTAGGACTTGTTGGAGGACTCGGTGCAGGACTCGGTGCAGGACTCGGTGCAGGACTCGGTGCAGGATATGGTGGTAAATACGGTGGATGGTAATCAACCATTGGATTTCAATTTAGACAATTTTGATAAATGCTTATGAAATTTAGATAGTTATGTGTTCTCTAATTAATGTACTCGTCATATAAACAGTTCAGCGAAACCAACTTTACTGCTTTTCACTGACTGTCTCTCTCAATAAATAGACTTTTGATATAAATTATGTTCTGTTCTCAATAAATAGCTTTTGTGTTGTAAATCCTTTTATTCTAATTTAATAGACCTGTTTGTCCAACAGTTAATCTAAATTAACTTATTTTTAAAGTTATTATTACGATCCAAACTGTAAGCTTTGCTCAATAAAACACTGCCTTTTTTCAATTATACAAACAATTTCATTATAACTTATTAATTGAATTTTTCTTTTTTTCCTCAAATTCACTATAAGTTCAAAAGTAATCAATTTTAAGTTCAAACTTTTTAAACAAAATATAACTTTTAGTTTTGAGTTTATGAAACATTTTTAATGTAAGACAATCTTTAGCTATATTTAAAGGATTTAACTTTAGGTTTTTCAGCTTAAAACCTGTTCTCAAACATGAGGTTAATTTTTTTTTCTAAAGTGATTGAAAAGAAAATATTCTCTCACTTTAGAAGTCAATCAAAATATAATTCATTGAAATAAACATTAGTCGAGTTTCTTGAAAAATAATTTAAGGAAAAATAGAATTTCAAATGTTTATTATAATTGAATTAAAATATATAACAATTACCAGAAGTTTTTTGAAACTTTAAAAGAATAATATTCATCCGATTCAATACTGGCAAAGAATGCCAGAAATAAATGAATTATAGAATAATTAAAATTTATTTCATAGTTGGAAAACTTGTGGCGGATTTATATCCAGTGGCGTCTTGTTCTCGCCATAATTGGGTCACTGTTTTGAGTTGAGTGTAAAAGTTTAGACCCTTAATAATAAATAAATGATAAATGAATGCATTAATAAATTTCAGTAATGAGTGAAAATACCGCTTTTCCGTAGAAGTTTGAATCTCCGAGAAAAGAACCGCGAGAACCAGTAAATGAAAACATAGGCAGTGGTACAGGAATGGGAACATTCACTCCAATCTGTCCCACATCTATTTCTTGTGTAAATTTTCTGGCAGTGGCGCCGTTTTTAGTGAAAATTGCAGTTCCGTTTCCGTAAGGATTAGAGTTAATCATATTTATCGCGTCATCCAATGTATCGGCGGTTAAAGTCACTAAAACGGGACCAAATATTTCTTCTTTATAACATTCCATTTCTGGCTTAACATCACTCAAAACAGTGGGTCCGATAAAGTTTCCGCTTTCAAAACCGGGAACTTTTATTCCTCTTCCGTCGAGTAATATTTTGGCGCCTTCTTTGGCACTGTTTTCGATAATAGAACATATTCTTTGTTTGGCTTCGGGTGAGATAACAGGTCCGAGATCTGCATCCGGAACATGTCCTGCGTTTACTTTTAATTTTTTAGCTCTTTCTACCAAATCATTGATCCATTCTTTGGACTCGCCAACGAATACAGCGGTTGACAAAGCCATACATCTCTGTCCGGCGGCACCGAATGCAGCGCCAGATAATTGATTGAGTGTATGCTCTTTTATATTAAATTAAATTACATTAAACTTGAAATTAATTGATTTTCAAACAAATTATTGAACATTTATTACCTTTATTAGCGTCAGGCATAATAACGCCATGATTTTTAGCGCCCATATTTGATTGAACGCGTTTACCATTTTTAGATCCGCGTTCGTATATATACTTTCCCGCCTTATCTGAACCCACAAATGAAATCGCTTTAATGTCTGGATTATCACATATAAAATCAACTGCTTTGTGTTGACCATGTATTACATTTACAACTCCGGGCGGAACTCCCGCAGACTCTAACAGTTCCATTAATATCATGCACGCGCCCGGATCTCGCTCTGAAGGCTTTATTACAAAAGTATTGCCACAAACGATGGCTAACGGAAACATCCAGAGAGGTATCATTGCGGGAAAATTGAATGGTGTTATGCCTTATATTTAATAATTAAAACTTTAGAACATTAAAAGAATTAAAAAAATTGTTGACTAGTATAAGACCTGCGCAAACGCCTAATGGAATTCTGAATGAAATGGTGTCCATATCTCTCGCAATTGATGGTAAAGTTTCTCCCAATTGAAGTGATGTTACACTACACGCATGTTCAACAACTTGAAGTCCACGAAAGACATCTCCTTCAGCATCAATAGTGGTCTTTCCCTGTTCTTCAGTTATACTGTCTGTCAATCGTTTCTAATGATAAAACAATTGATAAGTTTAGATAAACTTAAATCGAAACTTATTAAAGAGAATGAGAATACGAACCAAATTGTCTTTAATAAGTGATTGATATTTAAACATAGTTTGCTGTCGAGTCAGAATCGATGTCTGTGACCAAGATTTGAATGCATTCTTCGCTGACTCGACCGCTGATACCATTTCTGATTCAGTGCTTTTCGGGACACGATTTACCACTTCATTCGTCGCCTAATTATAGAGTAATTTCAAAACATATTTCAGACAATTCTTATGTCAAATATTTTCTAAAGTGATTAAAAACTGATAATAAGTACCGGATTATGAATTTCTATCCATTCTTTAGATTTTGATTCAACAAACTTTCCATTTATGAACAGTTTTGTTGTTTTCTAATTATATTAATTATAAATTCATTCAATTATTAATTTATTTTGTGTTTAACTTTAATGATAAGTAAATAAGTTCTAAACAATTGATATTACATTTGATGCCAAATAACGAAATGAATTGATATTTATTTGAGAATTGCTTTTATTCAATAGTTTTATAAAATTCAGTTTATTCATAGAGTAAGACATTATTTATCAAATTTTGTTTTAATCGATATTTATATTTATAAGAAATTAAGTTTTGGTTCAAATAGTTATTCAAATGAAATAAAGCACTGCTTTTAGACTTACATTTCATTCAAACCTTTACACAAAATCTAAAGCTTTTCAATTCAAGGCTAAAAACATTATATCATAGAATTGAAAGTTATAGGAATTTGTAATATTATTTCTAAACTTGTTGTAAACACTCATTGAAAATCATTTATTGAAATAATTATTAATACAAGTAATATATACAACAGATGGCATTACGAGAGTTTACGTCGAATTTTCTCGAATGTAATCACATTTGGATTTTTTTTCAAGAAGAGTTTTCTGGATTTTATCATTTATTATCTATATTAGT
>JAQFXV010001297.1:0-14190 GCA_034694065.1 Camisia spinifer
TTACCCTTATTAGTTCTAAGTGTGGTTAAAATTTCATTAAAATCGGTTGGTATCAGGTTGTGTGGTTCCATGGTTAGCTTTAGACACTACGTTCAAAGCTCAAAATAGGATACCAAAATAATTTTGGGAAAATTTCTTTGGTTTTCGCAACAGATTTACATGAAAATTCAAGATGAATCAAAACTTTCTATGTGATTTCGAAATAAATATTATAAATATCAATGTTAAAATATTAAATTATTTTAAGCAGAATAATGCTGGTAACAATTAATATTCAAGCATCTTGTGGTAAAAATATTCGCTTATTTATGTCGCAGCGAGTGAAAAAATTTAAATTGGCAATATTTTGATGAAGATAAAAAATTTCTGAATTCCATACATATTAATTCTTCCGTTTTCAATTTCCATATCTCCCAAAATTGCACTTAAAAATGAACTTTTTCCGGAACCAACTCTACCAGTAATCGCCACAAAAGAGTTCTTTTTAATTTTCGCATTTATATCATTTAGTATTGATTGGGAGTGGTTTTCAACATTTTCATTTTCTTTTTTCCAACTAAACGATGCTTTTTCAAAAGAAATTGCATGCTTTTCATCGAATTTTTTGGTCACATAATCGTTCAATTCTGGAGCGTTCAAAAACTTATTCAAACGTTTCACTGAAACACTGGCCTAAAAAATTGATATTCAAATTCCAGAAAATTCATTTTCATATCACAACATACCATAATCATAGTCGTTACTAAATTAGAAAGCATTCCCAGCGGGAAACGCAAAATATTGAATAAAGCGAGAGAAACAAATGCTTTTTGTGGTGTTAATTGATTTTTATCGTCTATCAGCACATAAAGAGCGAAAGTAAGGAATGATACCAAAAATGGCGCAAAAGACCAAATACATATGATGATACAACCAAAATAGTTGATTTTCTTCATGTTATTCAATTCTTTATCACGAATTCCAGATATATCATTCATGAATGCTTTTTCCCAACCGTATAGTTTCAAAACTTTAATCCCATTCAATATCTCATTCATAGCTTTAACTCTTTCATCTTTTAAACCCATTTGTTTTATTTGTAATTTTTTCGAAATACTCAT
The DNA here is from genome assembly GCA_034694065.1 of Camisia spinifer. Classification (NCBI taxonomy): domain Eukaryota; kingdom Metazoa; phylum Arthropoda; class Arachnida; order Sarcoptiformes; family Camisiidae; genus Camisia; species Camisia spinifer. Next base: position 1,101 of record JAQFXV010001297.1, read on the forward strand.
TAAAAAACTATTGATGGGAACCATTATAATCAGGGCTGCGAGTCCGCCCAACACTGATATTCCCAACTCTTGCCATAAAAAATAGAGCGAAAGACCAATCTGTAACGGCGCTGACCAGAGCAAGTTTAACTCATTTGCAATATCGAAAAATCGTTGTGAGTCAACTGCCATTAAATTAACAATTTCTCCAGTCGTGGCCTCATTTCGTGCCGAATTTGATAGTCGTAAAGATTTACGATAAATTGAACCCACCAGACATGTACGCATTCTTCTACCAAGAGTGAATATTCTAAAGTGATAACAATTTATGCACAATGTTTGCAACATTGATGTTACAAAAAATAGTGCTCCGTAAAGGTATCCGTGCCATTCGTTGTCTTCTGGATTTGATATGAAATCCATTAGTAATCTAGTGATTGAATTTAAGATTGTTATATTCAATTTGATGTTTCATAATCATTAAAAGAGATTATGATAGGGTTCGACAGAAAGTTTTTCATGAATTATTGATATTTCTCATTTTTTACAATGGCTTTAATAGGAGATATTATTGATTCTTTTTCACAGAAAATATTCAAAGGTTTTTCAAAAACGTTTTAGCAATAAAATCGAAAGATAAAATATTACAGTTTCTTGAAAAAAATTCTAGATATTTAATCTGACATATATTTTTTTGGGGTAAAAAAGTCATAAAAGGTAATTAAAACCAAAAATCAGAGGAATAAAGAGAAAATTTGAATGGGTTATTTTTAGTAAAAAGTTTTCTAAAAGTGTGATTATAATTCAAAAATCAAAGGAATGTTTAATCCTGAAAAACCCTCCACCTAACCCTTTAAATATCAAGAAAAATACGATACTTCATTATTTGTGGGTTGACAAAAGTTAATAAATCAGCCATAAGCTTAAAGAAAGAACTAGTTAAAAAATAGAACCAAAATGATTTGAACAATGTTTTCACTATTCCTGGATTAGAATTTTTGACATCTGAGTTTTCTTTTATGTTGTGTTTTTCATTCGTTGCATTGCCATTATTTTGAGAAAAACTATTATTTCTAATATTACTATCATTCTCATTTTTATGTAATGATAGCCAATTCTTATTGAAAAGGGAGAAGTTAGTAGAGCTTTTGTCTGTGTCCCGAATTTCCCATAAATCTCTGTGAGTTAGAGATTTTTTCCATCCCTGAACAGCCATTGAATTAAACCAAGAAAAGGTAATTTTTGATAAAAACGAAGCACTTTCTTTTGGACAATAATGTTTTTCGTGGTCTTTCTTCTCATCTACTGGTAAAGTATCAGCAAAACAGTAAATAAAAAAGAGCAGAATTGTCACTAAAAATTGTGCTGTGAAAAAAATCCATTCGTAAATTTCAATCGAATCGCTATGAATAGAAAATTGAAGTGCTGGCGCTCCACATATTATTGATAGTAAAAAGTATAACCAAATGACACCACTTGTAAGTAAACCTCTATATATTTGTAACAGAAATAGTATGAAAATTGAGATCTAGAATGAAAAAATTTGAAAAATTTATTTATTTATTGATGAATGTCTTGAAAGCCTGTCTTTGTCTTTACCGAAAAAACAAATCGAATAAAAGAGCTAAAAATATCAGCTAATGATGGCTTTGAATTATCGCTTTGATAATAATCAACAAGAACTGTAATGCATTCGGAAAGGGATAAAATTATTTGTGCCAAAGATAGTAATTGTCTTATTTTATTATAAAAATTCCATTCAATTCTTTTTTTAGTTTTCAGTAGAGAAGTGATTATTAAAGGTGAAAAAACTAATAGAAATGCCGGTGGAGTCCATACCAATACTGTTTTATTAAAACATTCCGTCAGTTTTGGATAACTTGTATTCCAACTCAAGTTATTGTCCTATAAAAAGATAATTTATACGACTTTATCATATTGTTTGAAAAATGACGAAATTTCTACCAACACTTGCTTTATGACATTCAAAAATTTAATAATAGAGTCTGTTTGACTCATTTATCTATCATTTGAATCAAACCTCTATTATGATTATCATTCATGTTGTTGGTTATAAGATAGTAATATAAAAATTTATAATTTTATGTTCTGATAAAGTATTACTTAAAACGCAACTTAATTTAAAGTGATTTAAATGGGTCTGGGTCAAAATACCGACACCCAAAATACCGACAACCAAAATACCGACACCCAAAATACCGACAACCAAAATACCGACAACCAAAATACCGACAACCAAAATACCGACAGACAAAATACCGACAAAATATAATACCAACAAAATATTATACTGATAGACAAAATACCGACAAGTGTAATCACATAACGATCCCCAAAATTTTGGTTGTTTCTCATTTTGATTTCTTCTGTTGAAATATCAACACGTGCTTGTTGTTCATTCATTAAATCATTGTTTGTATATATTCGGTATTATATTTTGTCTGTCGGTATTTAGTCTGTCGGTATTTTGGTTGTCGGTATTTTGGTTGTCGGTATTTTGGGTGTCGGTATTTTGGGTGTCGGTATTTTGGGTGTCGGTATTTTGTCTGTCGGTATTTTGTCTGTCGGTATTTTGGTTGTCGGTATTTTGGGTGTCGGTATTTTGTCCGGGTCCCGATTTAAATAGATATCATTGCATAAAATTACTGTATAATTATAACTTGCATTATGATATTCAAAACTTTAACAATAGAGTTTGTTTAACTCATTTATCTATAGTTTGAATCATAGCTCGTTTATGACCATCATTTTGATTATAAGTTATCAAAAAAGTCATATAATTCCTCATCTTATGAAATAATGTTTAATAAAGCTTTATTTAAAACGCAATTTAAACGTAAGAAAATCACAATAATTTTCGAATTTTCCAATTATTTAAATCGAAATTTTTAGTTAACTTTGACTCTCGAGTGAACAAATGCTACAGTAGAATAAAATTTATAATTCTCGAAATAAATAAATTGATTTTGTTTTCAAATTTCGAAACTTATTTCATTTTATATAATATGAAATTTGATTAAAAATTGATTTGTTTTAAAAATAAAGATGATTAATTGAAAATAAAATAAAATACCCAAATCCTTTCACCACAAAACTCTTCAAATCTATCTTCCATTGTATGAAACGACAAATAAATCATTCTCCACTGCACCAGTTTTTCAAAGCAGAGAAATAGAATCCAAATTTTCGTTATTTTATGTAAGAATTTGTTATCTTTATTAATTTCTTAACTTGTTTTGTTTGTTTATGACTCATAATTTGTTTATGACTTTATGTCATATACCGTAAAAACTAAGTATTGAGTAAAGCGTTGAAAATATTTCATATGTCTCTTTATTGTGATTACAAAAGAAGGTTCCTTCAGCCACTTCTAATTCAAATGAATCTAAATTGGAGATTTAAATGATTTCAGCCAAAGGTTAACTTCTCTAAGTGTCTGATTTTCGAGCCCAATGATTACACAATTGATAGAGACTCGCGACGAGATTTTCGAGTTTTGAAATTATTTTGAAGCTGAAAATAAATTTTTAACCAATTAATATATCAATTAATGGTATGAAATTTTGTTAATGTGTAATTTCTTTTAATTCAACACTCTTAAGTAAAAATTATAATGGATCCCAGTAATTGAATAAAAGGTGGTATTCCATGTCTATTTGTCAACATTGGTAAAGGTCTTTAAAACCTTCAATCTTTTTGGGATAAAATTCAAATTATAAATACGAGGCTACTTCAAAAGGTAACCGGCCCGACCTAATTCCTGGACATTGACTGATACTAGAAGTTTTGTGCATTAATAATATCTCAATAGTACCTTAGTCACAGAGTGATGTTAAAATCCATCGAATTGTTTGGGAAATATTGAAGAATTTTTAAGGCCAGGCGATTCACTCAAAAACAAAGGACTAAAGTTTTTCAACATTGCCGAAACGTCTCTTTAGCTTCAGATTTCGAAAATAAATCATTGATAAATGTTGAAATAAATATTTAGATGAACTCTTTTTCTTAGTGAAAACTTTATTAAAGATATAAAAAATCATTAATTCCAAGCGCTTTCGACTTCAACAGAAGTCATCGTCAGGGAAAAGATGTTAAAAATCATATAACTTTTAAATAACAACATTGATAAATGTTTGCATAAAATAGGCTTAATGCAGAAAAAATTCGAATCCTAGCTTTCAAGCAGGATTTATCTAAATCCAAATTGTTATACTTAGCTGTTTTAACGTTGAAATCGGTTGACCTTCTCGAATATCTCCTTCATTTATTTTTTTAGCTTAATATCTAAAGTAAGCCGGCTTGATATTCCCCAAAAATTTTTGTTCATTGGGCAGGTAGTCAAATATTATCACTTATCGAAAAAACGTGTCCAAATTATTATCAGCATAAATTTTAGAATGAAACTTTTCAAGCAATAGAAATAATGGATGCCCATATTGCTCGGCCTAAAATTAGTTATGGGGTTGATAATGATGAACCCAAGTTTCATAAACTGTTTCCAATGTGTCTTCAGAATAATTGTGATGAAATGTATAAAGTGCCCAATTTTCCAATCATTTTTTCCTGTTCTGTTTCTTCTCACTTTTTCATCGTTAAAAACAATGATATCTTGAAAATCTTCAAAACCTTTTGATCGAATTCTAGGAAGTAGGTCAGGCCGATTACTTATTGAAACAGCCTCGTAGAATACAAATGAACAAATTAAGAATATTAAAATTATCTATATTACAATTCGATAATTTACTTATTATTAAGTGAAGATTGCTTCACATTATTTTTTGGGAGAAATTTAAAGAAAATGCTCACATCTGTAAGATTTCTCACAATAAATCAATATGCGTAATATCGAGCATATATAAAGTTGATTACAAAAACTTGACGTCTATTAAAATATTTCCATTTATTTAGAAGAATTAAAATTGATAGAAGTGAATTATGGAGAACGTCATCATTTTTCTCAAATTTTTTGTGATTTTATTTTTAGGTATAATATTTCAATTAATTTCTTTCAGGTTCATTTTTTAATATTATTTTAGGATTTATTTTAATTTAATTAGGAATAACTCAAAATAGTTTTATTTGAACCGAAAAAGTCTTATTTCATACTATGATTAAATTCAAACTAATTATATTTTTAAAGTTTCAAATGATAAATCAAAATACGAATTTCCTGATTCGGAGTCAGCTATGTTTTAAATATTTTTTTCACCTCAAATTTTTTTCCTCTGAATCAACTTTCTATTTCTTTTCTTCTGGATGAAATTAAAACTGATCCTTCAATATGTGGAAAATAGCAGAATTTTAATGAAGAAAAATGCTTTGAAATTTTCGATAAAGACAAATTTCTGACATTTGAAGATTCGATTAAAGCGTGTTCTGAGTTTAAAAACGGTTCTGAATTGTTAACTATTCAGTCGAATGAAGAACAAACTTTTATTTCAAACTATCTTTTCAAAGTACGAAAATTTGAAGATAATTTTTGGTTAGGATTGAGAAGAATTAATAGGAACTTTGAGTGGATTAATTCTTCGAACAATGGTAACTTCAATTGGAAGAAGCAGAATCCTGTCAATGAAATTGATTTCAACCATATACAAATGGATTCGAAGTCAGAATGGATAAATGAGCCCTGTCATAAACGAAGTTTGGTGGTCTGTCAAATTTTACCTAAAATAAAGGACTTGGCTAAAAAACTCATAAATATAGAGGAAGAGAACAAATTAGTGAAAGAAGAATTAAAAAAGACTAAAAAAGAGCTAGATTCAACCGAAATCGAACTGAAATTAACAATACAAAAGCTCCAAGAACAATCCAGTAGACAATCCAGTAAATTTTCAAGCGGTATATTCAATGAAAAAGTAATTTTGCATCATTTATTCACTGATACCGATGGAAAAAATAAAGCATTTTTGATACCATTGAGTGCAATGACTAATTCGAGCACATTTGATGATTCAGTTTAAATTTGTAAAAGTCTTAGTTCGAATCTGGTTGAAATCGAATCTAAAGAAAAACAGGTGATTATATAATCGTTTTTCCTTAGAATACGCTTACTTCTTCAATTTAAGACATGGTTTTGGATTAATGTCAAGAGAAATAGTTCTGGAAATTTCTGGATAGATAGCAAAAAAGCTTTGAATTTTACTAATTGGTATAAAGTCTATCCAGATTCGGAAGCAAATTATGTTCAAATTTACTCGGGTAATGATGTTGAATACTTTGGCAAATGGCAGAATTTTCCTAAAGAACAAAATATAAATGTAAAAATTATGTGTGAGTGTTTTTTCTAAAATTGACACTTTTTGAAATATTGTTGAAATTAATAAATTTATTATATTATATAAAAATCACACCCAATAAAATAAAAATAAAAATTAGCCGATTTTTTAAATAAATTATTGAGCAATTATATTCTTAAAGCTATTTGAAAATATTTTTTATTCACTGTTTGCTAACCCCTATAAATAAAACAACATTGATTAAGAAGTAAAGTTGATTTTAATTTTCAATGCTTGTTTCTGTTCAATTCTCTATTCAACGAGTATTTGTTTTGAAGAATGGATAAAATCAGGAAATAATTATTTAAATATTTTTTAATTTTTAGCCAATTATTTCTCAATTCGATTGATATTTGAAAATTTGTTTCTTTCATTCAATTGAATTTTTACTTATATAATAATTCTTCAATTGAAAAATAGCATTTTTGCAAAATTATGTATTTTCCAAAATTTGACCTGAATTCAGCTCTAATTGTCTCTGAAGTTAGTCATAACTATTTTTAATTATATCCATTGCGAAGAAAAGATTCATCAAATTGCTGAAAAGGTTTGAAATGTATATTTTTGAGCGAAATTTGAAATAAATATATCATTAAGTTTGTAGAACTCATTAGTAAGGTTCGAATTTTTTAAGTTCTGATTTTTTCTTAATAAGAAATTAAAGAATAAGTCTTTTTCATATTTTATTTGAAAAGAAATTCATTTTCAATAAGTTTTTCTCAGAAAATTTTGACAGTGTTTTTAGTTTTGAAAGATTAAAAAAATTATTAAAATTGAAAATTACACAAAAAAATCAGAATACATATTGCTTAATAATTTATTTTTGCTCAATAACTGAGCAAAAACTAACATTATAATAGTTAAGCGTCTTTTACAACAAGATTTTATCAAATGTCAAGTGATAATAGCACTTATGATATAATTGGATAATCACATTCCTCATAAATAATCTTATTATGATGCTCAGATAGTTTAAGATTATTTGATAGTTTCCTAAATTATTAAGCAATAAGTATTCTGATTTTTTTGTGTAATTTTCAATTTTAATAATTTTTTTAATCTTTCAAAACTAAAAACACTGTCAAAATTTTCTGAGAAAAACTTATTGAAAATGAATTTCTCTTCAAATAAAATATGAAAAAGGCTTAAAGAAATTAAGAAAAAATCAGAACTTAAAAAATTCGAACCTTACTAATGAGTGAAACTATCAAATAATCTTAAACTATCTGAACGTCATAATAAGATTATTTATGAGGAATGTGATTATCCAATTATATCATAAGTGCTATTAACACTTGACATTTGATAAAATCTTGTTGTAAAAGAAGCTCAACTATTATAATGTTAGTTTTTGCTCAGTTCATAGTTGAATAAATTATAAGAATTCAACTTAATTATAAAATAATGGGTTTACCTCTTTTAGCAATTAAATTATTAACAATTGCAAACATAACATTAGAGAGACAATCAATTCATGATAGTTTGACTCAAAGATATAAATGGGATAATAATTATGATTTTATAGTAGTCGGTGGAGGAACTGCTGGTTCAGTTGTGGCCAGTCGTCTGACCGAAAACAGTAATTGGAAAGTATTATTACTTGAGGCCGGATTTCAGGAAAATCCAATCAGTGATATTCCTATATTGCTTCCATTAGTTCCAGGTGATCCAGCTAATGATTGGGGATATAAAACAGTACCACAAAAGAATGTTTGCCAGAATTGGCAGAATAAAATATGTAATGTTGAAAGGGGAAAATTTTTGGGTGGATGTTCTTCACATAATGGTAAATATTTTCAGATTGAGTGATGCACAACGCTCGAGCTTTTGACGCTCGGGACCGAACGTGAGTGCCGAGTGTTCAGAATTCTCCGAGCGCGAGCATAATACCAATGAGAACATAGCGTTACAATTCAAATCTTGTATAATGAAAATTTTTATTTATGATACTCTTGGAGATAAAAAAAAATTGTTTCAGATTATTAAATAAATACATAATTTTTATTGAAAATGCAGACTTCTAGCTAATAATTTTAACTTTCATGAAAAAATTATTAGTCAACTTATGATTTACTCTTTTACCGATGTCGAGTTCAAAATCATCATGCTAAAGTACAAGCAAGCTCAAAATTGCTGCAAGCGCGAGCGTAGTGTACATAACTGTTCAGACCAATTATAGTTGAAATAGTTTCATCTAAATTTTAACAAATGCTAGGAATGGCTCATCTTCGAGGAGTTGCACGAAATTACGACAATTGGTTGACTAAGTATGGAATCAAAGGATGGTCTTATGAAGAAGTGCTGCCCTTTTTCAAAAAAGCTGAAAATCAAACGAATCCGGATATAATGAAAAAATTTAGTCCATATCATGGAACCACTGGTCCCATGACTATTACCACCAGTGAAAGAGTAGAACATGAAAAGGATTGGATAAAAGCTCAGATCAAAGCTGGTTATAAGTATGTATTGGATCACAACAGTCCTGAATGGACTGCAAAAACTGTAGCACTCGCACAAAAAACTATTAAAAATGGACACAGATTATCAACATCTGCGGCATATCTTGAGCCCAATCGGAACCGTCCAAATCTACACATATTGACTGGAAGTCATGTGATAAAAATATTATTCAATAATAACAAAACCACTGGCGTTGAGTTCTTAAGAGATGGGAAGAAATACACTGTGAATGCGACAAAAGAAGTGATAGTAAGCGGAGGGGCTATTAATTCACCCCAGCTTTTAATACTTTCTGGAATCGGTCCAAAAGAACATTTAAAATCGCTTGGAATTAAAGTTTTAGTCGATTTACCAGTTGGTACAAAATTTTAAGACAGCTCTTATTCTTTTTTCTATTTCAAAGCTCCGAATGGTTTCTTTCCTGAAAATACTTCAGAAGAGGTCAGAGAATCGAAATTACTTAATACTGAAAACTTGTATCAATTTTACAAATATGGTTCGGGACCACTTTCGACTTTACATGTTGAATATTCTTTGTTCAATACTAAATATAACAATGATTCAAAAGATTGGCCCGACGCTGGTTTCGAAGCCGGCATTAGAACAGTGACTAATGGGAAGGATACTTATTATGCCCCTTTTGTTGTATTAGAAGTTCAGAAACCGCAGAGTAGAGGTATTTTATTGTATTATGTGATTTGTTTGCTTGAAAATGAAAAAAATATTGGAAAAAGTTCATCTTCATTAAGCATTTTTTGAAATTTTAACAAATGCTTTATCTGTATTTTACGTAATAAGTTGAAAATAAGAGAGTTTAATAGTTCGATATTTTGATAACAAAAAAATAAGATATTTTCTCAATTGAAAACTATAAAAGTTTAAAATCATATCAAAAATAAACAAATAATATCAATATTAATGTCAATGATGATAAATAATAATATCATATTTGATTGAGAAAATATCTTATTTTGTTCATCAAAAGTTCGATTTATTAACTCTCTTATTCTCACTTTTTTGCTCAAAATACAGATAAAGCAATTGTTAATTTTTCATAAAAATTCTTATTGAAGATGAAATTTTTCCAAATTCGCTTTCAAATGTTATTATTGATATCAACGATAAATTAGAGTTTCATTAAATATATTCAAAAGGATCAAATTGTAATTTGATAGGTTATATTCGTCTCAACTCAAGCGATCCTTTCGATCATCCATTGATTTAACCAAATTATTTGTCACATCCGTCAGATCTCAAAGTTTTAGTCGAAGCTTTCAAAGAAATGCACGCAATCATTAAGACTTCACCAGAATTTAAAGTACTTTTAGATTTTGACACAGAATGTAAGAAATGTAATAACACATCAATTTTTGATGAGATTCCATGTGAATCATTTTTAGAGTGTATATCAAAAGAACAATTTATAGCACCTTTACATATGACAAGTAGTTGTCCGATGGGATCAGATAGTGATAAGGAATCAGTGGTTGACAACAAATTGAAAGTACGTCATATTGAAGGACTTCGTGTTATCGACGCATCAGTTATGCCACAAACTATTGAACCGGGAACTTATGCGTCAACTATTATGATAGGCGAAAAAGGGGCTCAACTTATAATCGATGAACATAAATGATTATTTTTTTTGCTTCGCTCTACAATTAGAAATATTGAATAAATATGATATGAAACTGATCATAAAGAAATTTTTTGAATGACGATTGTAAAATTTAATTTAATAACAATGTCTAAATCTTTCAAAATTCATATAACCAAAGGTGGCCACGAGATATTTTGTAGTTTAGTTAGTTTTTGTTTATACAAAATTTGAAACTTAGTAATTTCGACTAATGTTTAATAGATAATTCAATATTTTCTGTGGCAAAGCTCTATCACATTACAGAAAATATTGAATTATCTATTAATCATTAGTCGAAATTACTAAGTTTCAATTTTTGTATAAATAAAAACTAACTAAACTACAAAATATCTCTACATTTAAAATTAATAAGCATTTGATCTCGACTTTCTCCCTCGACTACGACTGAGAAGCAAAGGCTCACATAAGAGTCAATTTAATTCTTGACTCATTGGTAGGGTTACCAACTCAGTCATGCCACAAAGCTGGAGATCAAATCTATAAGGGGGACCCTTATACAGAATTTACATAATTTTTGAAAAGCTTAAAAATAGATAATTACGCTGATGAAGCTGTGTTTATACTTTCATTGTTTCAATTTTTTCAATATAAAATCAGATTTGGTCGCTTCTAAAGTTATTAATTTACGATTTTTAGATACAAAATGGTAAAACTCAGAACACTTCATTGAAATAATATTGAATTTGTCTTTTAACACCTGCGAGACTGGAGGAATGGTCTCAAAGCTGGAGACTCCAGCCAAAAGCTGGAGACTTGGCAACCCTACTCATTGGTACTGATGAGGGCAGAAGTGTCTGCCAAAACATAATTATGCCCATCTGAACCATTGTGTGTGGTTACACAAAAAAGTTGTGAAAAAGTAAGAAATTATCAAATATTTTTGTGGAACTTTTACTTTAATTCATTTAAAGTAAACTTCTACACACAAAAAACACTGCAATGCAGTCAAAAGAAGAGCAAACTTTTATATCCAACCATCTATTCAATTTTCGCAAATTGGCTGATAACATATGTCTAGTATTGAGAAAAATTAATAGAAGTTTTAATGAAAAAAAGTTTAGTTAAATAACAATCTTTTCGCATTGATGACGACCTATATCTGATTGTCAGATATAGTTCAAAATTGAAAACTCTGTTTTGAGCCCTTAGGGTATTAAACGCAACAAAACAAAAATTTAATTTTTGAATTCTAGTTTTGACTCATTGAATAATGCAAACCCTAATAACTCTTTAATAAAGGATCGATTTTTAAATTTTTGCTTCTTGAACTACCATTAGAATTTTTCCTTAAAGGCGCCCTAAAATAAAATTCTACATAGTATGTCTCTCAAGTTATTTGGACAAGCGAGCTTACGTCCTGAATCCGTTATTTTCATGCAAAAAAAAATAATAATTACATAATTGTAAAGCATTGGTTCGAAAAGTATTTGTCTTTCAAAATAATCAAAAATCGAACGAACACACTTATCCGCTGATAAAAAATGAACGATTTAATAATTTTGGAGGAAGAGAAAAATAATAAGAATTTTTTTTTAAATTAATAGGAGATTAATAAACTTGTTTTTCCAAAATTATACAACATTTTTTATTATTAACAAAAAGAATTAACTAACTATTTTTCTTGAATTAGAATATCAACCCAATAAAAATTTGGTTTGATACTTAATACAATTTATAGATTGCTTTTTGATATTTTTCTAGAATAATTATAAGATGAATATCCCATCTGTGAAAAGTTCCATATGGATTTGAGTCATTTTAAGTCTATATAATGTTGATGATAAAAGATTAAACTCTATTGAGTTATTTTCAATTATTAAAAAGACGAGGTATTGATGAAATTTAATTATGCAGAACTTCATCATTTTCTTCAAATTATTTGTTATTTTTTATTCAGGTGAAATATTTGACATTAATTTTCTTCGTATGCAATATTAAATTAAATCTTTCAAATTCTTACGTCTAATATTTCTAGTTTATAAAATTGACGCAAACACTCCATCAAACTTATTTTCAAGTGTGTTTCCAAAAGAAAAAGTATTTATGCATCACTTATTCACTGAAACCAACGGCAAAGATAAAGCATTTTTTATACCACTGACTAAAATGACAGAGAACAACACATTTGATGATTCAGTTTCAATTTGTGAAAGTCTCGATTCAAATTTAGAATTTACAAACTGAAGAAAAACAGTTGATATTAGAATCATTTTTGAGAAGATCGAACTCTAAAACTCAAAATTTCAAAAAATCTTTATTTTGGATCAATGCTAGAATAGATGCCCGGGGAAAGTTCAAATGGATCAACAGCCATATAGGAATGAATTTCACTAATTGGGCTGGTCATCCACCTGATTTGAGTTCGGTAAATGACCGTGTAGAAGTATCCTCTAGTATTAGTGATTTTGAAAAATGGTATGTTATTCGAGGAAATAATCACAGAAATTTTTTGTGTGAATTCACTTTCAACTTTTGATTAAGTATAACTCAATAAAGAAATATAATTTTCTACAGTTTGTAACATTTTAATTTTTTGCTATAAATTAATACCACTCAACGATCGGTTACTTCTTCTGTAAAAGGTTCAAATAATTTTTTCTAAATAATTAAATCTGAACATTTACCATGATGACATGGGGATGATTCACAATCATTTATATTAATATCGCAAGTGAATCCAGTGAATCCTTGT
>JAQFXV010001298.1:0-14168 GCA_034694065.1 Camisia spinifer
AAGTAAGAAACTTAAATCTATTTGAACTGTATCTACAAATTTACACACTGAAAATTGGTGCTCAGTGCTCGTGCTCGGAGGTGTCGAGCACGTGCTCGTGCTCGAAGAAATTTCGGTGCTCAGTGCTCGTGCTCGCCACCGAGCACCAATATGCTCGAGTACGTGCATCATTATCTATAGCGAATAAAAATTCAGGAACTTTCGGTGTAAAATTGGAAATTTGGTATCCGTCTTGGGATCGGTAAATGTGGTCTCTGCTCCAAAACAAATCATAAATAGAGATGTGAATTTTGGGACTAAAAAACATTATTTTCGAGTTTATTTCCAAGAGAATAAAATCATTTTTTATTTAAATGATTTTATGAAAAGAGAACTAACTTTAGCAAAATTATTATGTTTAAATTTGGCTAAAATGAATCAAAAGTTCAAAGAAGAACCCGCATTTGATCTATTTAAAAAAGTGTTTAATGGAATCCGATAATCAACAGAAACTTTTTAATACTACTTAAGTATTGCATTTCCGTCAACTTATAAAATCTTTTCGAAAATGATTTATTAATGCAATCCTTTATATTAGAAATTCTCATTTATTTTTATACAGTCTTATCCAATAAAAACATTCTTTCTCAAAATGAAATGCAGTATTTATAAAAAGAATAAATAAAATATTCAAAAATTTCTCTGTAACACAAGTAAATATATTAATTATTCTTCGGATTTCAACTCTTTTCATTGCTATTTATCAACTTGAAATAGAGAAAGAATTCAGACTATTCAAAATTCAAGGATATTCCAATCCCCCTAAAACGGCAACCCATCAAAGATTTGGCAAAGGCTTATTTTCAACTATAAATGAAACGAAATTTAGAAAAAGTTCATCTTCAAAAAGCATTTTTAAACATTTTTCATAAATGCTTATTGAAGATGAACTTTTTCCAAATTTTGTTTCAAATATTAAACATTAAAAATTATGTTTGAAAATATAGAAATGAATTTGTTAGAATTGATAAGTTTCCCAATTTTTATTTCGCAGATATAATCTTTAAAAAAAATAATATTGAATGTAACGGTTATATTATTATAATTTATAAATTGATAAACAATTTGATTATTTAGATTTGAAAATTGAAGGATCAGATATTTAGTTGATGGTGTGTTAGTGCTTCCTGATCGTATACAGATTGTATCCTGAGTATCAAATTAATTCCGGATTACCATCTGTATACGTAACAGGAGAGCGCTAAAAAGCTTCACAATGAACTTCACTCAACGACAATCAATAGAATATAACAAAACTGGTGAAACATCACAATCGCGTAGGACTTGAATAATGGTGATCATCGAAATGGTAAAGGGAATGCTGTAGCAGTTCTTATTCTGATAGGCTTTTCTGATTCGGTCAATATTTGATGATGACATTTAGCTAACACCTACTTTAATAAAATATGGGTTTGCAGTCGGGCTTCTGATTCAGACAGAGCGCAATGCTTTCATGGGTGTGTCATTTCAGTTGAATTATTTCTACGGAATACCATTTTTGTATAATAACTCCTACAGTTTCTAATTCCATATGATCTACGATTCAATTTTAATTAAATTCTTTTCACTCCAATTTTTTCGAGTTTCAACGCTAGCATCCCATAAATGTCTTCAATATTTTAAAACTCATCTTTAATTAACAATAAATTCAATATTCAAGTTTACTAATAACCAAATTTGAATTCTTTTCGAATTTAATTAAAATATTTTAAAAGGAGAAAACTAAAAAAATTTCGAATAATTTTAAATTAATATTTTTTAATCCCTGTCTGGAAAACTAGTATTCGACTTCACTCTAGCCTTGAAGACAAGATCTCACATCAATTTCACTGTCAGCTCAACGCATAGTTTTATTATTTATTTTTAAATAATTTAAATTCAAAAAAGTCAAGATTAAATAATTGAACTAAATTTATATTTTTCTGTTTTTCAACTATTTTGTAAATTAATAAAAGTAGTTTTTTTGATAAATTTCTCAAACGAGAAACTAATACTAATGAGAAATTGAGAATAATTTTCAATAAAAAGATTTATTTGTATAGCTAATTAAAATGCATATTAAGTTAACTTTAGAAACAATTGAATAATTTGAAAAAAAATTAAACCTCTCGAAAAAGACTACTCATAGTCTACTAAAAATTCTCGAATAAATTTATTGGATTTTAATTTGCTTCAAAAAATTAAATAATTTACTGGCAATAATATGTCTATATCATCAACATTCCTGAGGATGGAAACAAAATTAGAGAAAATTCAATGAAATATTTGGTTTGTATGAAAATTCCGGGAATTCTCGAAAGTTTTTGTTAAGTCTATCACATGATAATTTTGAAATTCCTTTCGTGTTTTAAATTTCAAAATTACATTTTTGATACTACGCTTCGATTTAAAAGATATGAATTCTGGAGTAAAAATTTGTGCATAGCTTATATTCAAAAGTACTTTTGAATATAAACTGAAATATAAGATAATAAAAGTGTTTGCATATCAAATAATTTAGATAAGAGTTTTATCGTTATATAGATTTTAAGCAATAAAACTCAATTATACTGTGAATATAGCATTCTGTGAATATATGTCATAAATAAAACACTCTCTTCTTTGAGTTCAAATCAACGCATATTAAACTTAAATTCTTTTAATTTATTTCAGTTAAAACGAATCCTGTCTTTAGAATTAATTAGTGTTTAAAAATATTTATTTTAAACTTAATTTTAAAAATAATAATCTATTTTTGATTAAATTTTGTCACGAGCAGGAAAATAATGAGTAAAAAAATGGTAGTATTAATGAAATGATTATTTTAAAAATAGGAATAATAGTGAAAGGAAACAGAGACCGGAACTGAAATATTGATGAAACATAAGTAAATCTGTATTTGACTGTAAGGTTAGGGAAAGCAATCGAGAATTTTGTGAGTTTATTGCATTACTGAATCTTTGGCCAGAGTGTAATGCCATGACAGATAAGACTGCAATAGAGTAATGGTGTGCGTCAACCAATACGAGTTGCCTCATGGGCTTTGAAGAAGGACTAACAGAAGCCAAAGCAATCCCAATTTATGGCATTGTAGAATAGGATGATTTTGGCACTACTATTATATGCTTAGACCAAAATTTCTCGAGTACTAGTTATTCTTAGTGCAGTCTTTCTTATTATATAAGTTATTTTTTGCTATTTAAAGCTCTGTCGGGCATATAATTCCTATCTAAACATTAATTACTTTATAGTTTGTATTTTAATATATTTTAATTATATTCTCATTATCACCGACTGGTTTTGTCTATTTCATTCACTTATCATTAAAGATATAATTTTGTACTTTTATTTAATAAATTCTTTAATAAAACTTGAAAAAAAATAATCAATAAATTAGATTAAATAATGCTTTTAAAGCTTATATTTGATTTTGAAAACTGACCAATTAGTGAAAATACTGATATATCAATAAATCTACGCATAACATGAGTTTATATGAGTATTAACATAACAATAGTTTTAGTATTTATAGTTAATTTGTATGTTTTTAATGTTAATATTCTCTGGCGATAATTTTTGATAGAACCGAAAGCGCTACGATTTTTAAATAATTTTTAATAAGAGATTCTCCTTCACTAAGTCTTATGATTTTAAGTTTATTAGTTTTCAGTTATATTATTGAAAAATTTATTATACTCTACTTTGAATGTCAATAAAAGTTTCAATAATTCAAGAATGAATTTGATTAATTGAGTTCTCTTTGCCTTTTTCTTGTGTTTAAAATTTAGTGAAGACATGTTTTACCCGAAAAATGTTGTTTCGTTTCAAACAAACATTTGGTTAAAGTTTAAAGTATTAGACATCAAATAATTATTATTATTTAATTACAACAAAATTGGTCATAAACTTCTAACTTTGTAAATCATACTTTTTATATTT
This sequence comes from Camisia spinifer, assembly GCA_034694065.1. Classification (NCBI taxonomy): domain Eukaryota; kingdom Metazoa; phylum Arthropoda; class Arachnida; order Sarcoptiformes; family Camisiidae; genus Camisia; species Camisia spinifer. The sequence goes on from JAQFXV010001298.1 coordinate 3,958, forward strand.
AATAGTATTTATTATGTGTTTAAAAAATAATTATTCTCTTTTTGTTTGCATTTGAATCAAGTTTATATGGAATAAGGATTTGCCAGATCTTCAAACTTATCTTCAATAATAAAATTGATTACTATTACTACCGATAATATTATTTTACTCTCCAGAATAGATTCATTTATTAATTTGGATAATTTTGATAATACAATTGATAATGAATAAAAATAAAATATACTGATTAGGGAATATTTCTGAATAGTCCTCATTAATAGTAATTATTTATGCTATAAATTGAGCGCTGCATTGAAGCAAAATTCATTTGAACGGCACTGTACTTCATCGATAGAGCGTGTGATACACTCTATCTATATATATAATTATATAAGAGGACTGCCATATACTGTATGAGTTAACAAGAAAAAGCTATTTTATATCAGATAAGTAAAGCTCTGGTCGCCATAATATGATTCCTGAGTTCGGCAGTGTTTGCTGATGACCCTATTTTATGGCTTCAATATCATAGAATCCCAAGCATTGTTTGTGCCCAATCTCAATGTATATCTCACACTATTCATCGTCAGTCAGCTCTTCGCCGCAATATTTATAGCTCACTGCAAAAGCACACACATATAAAACCAGAATATTGGTTGAGACCCTTTTAACCATTTGCATCTCTCAATCGATTTGGTGCAAAACGAACGTGAACTGAATTCATTGGATCTCTTCTACACTCTTCTATACAAACAAGTATTTCCAATCGCTTACATTAGTTTTACTTTATATAATACAAGTTCATATCATTCAATAGTAGCACAAAATCTAATAATCAAACTAAACAATCAAATCTATAATTAATTCGAGTCAACATTTTTAATAATAGATGAAATATTAAAAATAATTATATCTCAACCCAAATATAGTACAAGTCTTGAACATCATTATAGATTCAATACTTAATATTTGAAATCAACTGTTTTTTAAATTTATGTCTCATTTAATAATATGTCTTTTTTATTCGATTTCAGAACCAATAAAGCATGTAATGAATTGATTAAAAAAGTTGTGAGAATTCTAATCGTCTTATCATCTGAATGATCCTTTCCGACTGAATTTGATCCTTCATTGCAAAAAACAAGTATTAAAGTGGTGTATAATTGAGGGGAATGTAAAAACATGATTAGAAACAAGCGTTGAGTACAATGAGATATGTAAATATCAAATAATAACGATAGAGTTATGTATAATTAAATTATTATGTTTATTGCTCTGTGTCTGGTGTACTTCATTACAAAATGTTGTACTTTTTTATTTCACTTTCTCTAAGTAATGGCCATTTAAATATCGATTTCAATTATTCAGATAGACATTAAAAACTTTATTAAGTCATTTATAGCACCGATCATTTTCATCAATTAATCATTAGCTAAGTTTAAATCTCCACACAATATATGATTTATTACTAAAATTCAACTATTATTACTTTAACCAATTTATGTTATATTTATTATTTTCAACATCAATATTCATGTTTAGAGCTATTTCACTTACACTTTCATTTTTTGATCATCACTTTTTCATTCATTCAATATTTTTATTTCGGATTTTTCTTAATATTATTGCTTTAATCACTAGAAAGACAATTCATTTTTTGATTTCGTTTCTTAACAGAAAACTCTTGACACTTAAATTATATCAATGGAAGCTAAAAAATAAAAAACTACCAACAATTTTCACAGATGAACACTATATTAATATTCAAATCATGACTTTCATTGTTTTATATATAAGATTGAGCAATAACTTAATATTTATTTTTACTTTAAAAACTAAAGCAAATAAATGAAGACAATTGACACTGAGTTTTAAAAGTTTGAATCTGTGAATAGAAGCAAATTCCAACTTTTCCTGTTAATTGACAATAGACTCTATATTAGGCAGAGTTCATGTTTCCGCACAGCCAACGAAATCGTACAGACCTTCCGAAAGGCTCTATATTTTATATTATACTTTATATTATAGCGAAAATTACAATTTTAACATTTTAAATCTTGCAATTTTGGCGTATTTCGAGAAAATGTTTGATGAATAGTATGAATATGATTTAGTTTTGTTGATCACAATCAAAATTAACGAATTTTGATCAAAATAAGTCTCTCATAAAGATATTTTCTTCAATGAGAGAGACTCTAAATAGAGTCAGTTTTGCAGATTTTTGTGGAGCGGTCTGTTCTGATTGGACTGCCTTATGATGATATGTTTATAGTAGCAAATGATAATCAGACCATTTCAATCCCAATCGCTTTCAAATATTTCCTTCGAATTATTTATTATTCTTAATTTTTATTCTGCGCTTTCAAAATGCTTGTGATATCTTAATTACATTATTAGTCACTATATTTAATATGTTGAAAAACAGATAAATCATTTCAAAAGCAAATTAATTATATTTAATCAAATTCAATACAAATGTAGAGTAAAAGAAGTGAACGTTTTTCCAATGGAAGCGATACTAAATATCCTTTGAAACAAAATCATAATAAAATAAAGATTAGAAGTCACTCGTTAACAGTTAATAAAATGAAGATGATTTTCATAGTTTGCCGCAAAAAATTAACTTAATAAGAAATAAATGATTCAAGTCGTTGAATATTTAATTATCAAAATAAAAATTAACCAAATTCATTGAGATTGGTTGAGGCCGTTTCGAGCCAAGGCCTTAGTTTTCCGTTATTCTAGTTGTTTAAGATGTATTCAATGCTTTCAAAAGAGAAAAACGCTTTCTCAAGTCATATGTAGTAATTTTATTATATTTTTGAATTTTACAATTTCATTGACTTTTTGTCAATTAAGTCAAGCCACTGACTGAAGGATGTATTGCCGATATTTTGATTATGAACATTCTGAATGGATCTGAGAAAAGCCATCAGAAGAAATGTTGAACTGAATTCAATAATACTTTTTGGAAATCAATTATTATAGTTCATGAAACTATATTCATAAAGCTTTCATCTGTATAAACCATACGTTATAACATTGAAGTGAATATATTTGTTATTCACCAAGAAATAAAGCCACTAAAAACACATGACTTGACTAACGACCTGTTATACTGCTAATGCTGAGTAAGAACTATTCTATCAGTTTATGCAATACTTAAGAACAAATTTTCCAAGAAATCATTTAAAAATGAAAAATAAATAGTGAATGACTTCAAGGATAGCTTAAAGTTTGAGTAAATAATTTTTGGAAATAACAGAGCATTAGAGCCGACTCTAAATTTGAAACTTTACAACGTTTATTCAATATTGAAATTTGATTTGCATAAACATTAATTCTCTTATAGCTAATTAAGGTTTGTTATCATCTTAGAGAAAAGGAAGGATATTTGAACTTAAGTTTCTCTTTCAAACTAACATTATTCTTGAATTTCTCTTTTCAATTATTAGAAGTGCTTAACTTGAAAATAGGTTTTTTAATGATCATAACTCAATTCAATTACTATGAGTCACTTTCAACCATTAATAGTGAAAATTGATATTAAGATAAAGCTTAATGTAAGAGAGTCTAAATAAGTGAAAAATAACTCTATTTACTGACTTAGAAAGAACGGAGAATTTCACTTCATATCTTATTATTGATCAATTCTCATCCAACCATTTCATGAAAGAAAAGGAAAACATGAGAATTCGTATCTAAATTAACTCGAATAATGACTGTCCGCTAACTCGTAAGCTTTCCAAATAGTTAATTAATTTTTTCCAAAACATAAATGATTTAAAATTACTTTAAATCTAACTTTAAAAGCGTAATTCACTCAAAATTTCTTATGTTATATTCTCAAGCAATTTATTGCCATAGAATGAAACTTGACTTAAGTAAATGAGATTCAAGGATAGAGTTTGTTGAATATTTCCGTCAATTCAATGATGAGTTATAATGACAGTTATCAAAACATAATTTAGTCGATTATATACTAAATTTTGCAGTTGTATTAAATTGCTTGAAAGGTTAACTCTAAAGCAAAACTTATTTGTGATCAAAGCAACAGTAAGACAACACACCCTCAATAGGATTTAATAGGTTTACTATTTATTTATACACGAGTAAAATGAGGTTCACATAAGATTAATCACTTTACATTTATTAGTTTTCATCGCTCAATGAATGTACTAGTAATAAAAGACGAGCCTCTATGCTATTTCATGCTATCTCGGCTTACCTACAGAATTATGGGTTAGAGTTCGAGAGTTAAAACAGAGGAACATTTATATTCGAAAAGCATGCAATTCTTATATTCTCGATTAATGTTCAATATGAGTAATGATATATTGCTGACAAAATGGCATCAACTTTTGAATTATATTTCAATGAAATAACCAAAAAACAATAATATATGATAATAATAATAATAATTACAGTGTTATATTAATCAAATCAAAGATAACAATACTTGTTTAATCTTAAATCTTTTTGTCGATGATAAAAGTTGTACTGAAGCGCATCATAACATTATTTATAACGCAGAGTTATTTCACTTAAATCTTAAGTTACACTTAACTTGTTTTAAGCTATTGATCATATTTTTTACATAATTAATCTTTATTTAGTGTTTAGGTGAATGACTATAGTTTGAATCTCAAATCACACTAAACTAATACTCATTTACGTTAATAAATTTTTACTAATAATATATATATGTATATATAGCTAATTGACATCAATGGTTGAGTCTCGAGTTGGCAATAAAAGAATGCTCAATAAATTAATTGGCAATTATTTTAAAAAATGCCACAAATGGGGGTTTTCTACAGAGATTTAAAGGATGACATACAATGAGATATAACAATATTCACAATCACTTATATTTCACTCATTACCAGAAAGATTACTAAATCATTTGCATTTTCATGCATTTTTCACGACAGCAAAAACTATACTATAAGTTATGTATAAAATGTTTTTGAAAGCGTTTAGTTTTTAACCAATAAATTACTAGTTCTGCTAATAATTATTTGTTACGGTCAGGATTGCGTTGAGATGTCTTTTTACTTTTCATGCGCCTATTTTGAAACCAAATTTTAACTTGTCTTTCAGTTAAATTAAGATTTCTCGCGAGTTCCCATCGCTTCTGTTTTGATACGTACGCATTGAATAAGAACTCCTTTTCGAGTTCTAATGTTTGGAATTTTGAGTATGGCTTTCGTTTCTTGCGTACAGAGACGTGATGTCCTGAATTAGGTTGTGATGAACCCGTCCATTCTAGTCCTGCTACAGCCGCAGCATTATTGGCCAGAAGTTGTGCATGGTGATGGAGCACTGCTGCATGAGCGTGATGGTGATGATGGTGATGATGTACTGCTGCCGCCAATGCATCACCTATTATGCAATCATTCAATAACTATTAAATACAATATTAATGTAAGTATTCTCGTAAAGATTAAGTTATAATATTATTAACAATATTTTATTTGCACTCAAATTCATAAGTGTAACAAATTCTTCAGATGGTGATAATAATAATTGCTCTCATTATAAATCGAAATTATAAGATATGAGATTATATGAGCCAATATTGTTTTTTATAGTGAACTGGTGTCCTTTTATAACAACAAAAACAGTAATGATAATCAACACACCGACTAAAGTAATAAAATATTTTTAATAGCGTCAGTGCCTCTCAAATGCTAGCATTCTGTTAGTTATACATAAGATAGTGATAGCCATTTGATTACACTCTTATTATACTGGTATCAAAATAGTGAGAGAGTGAGAGAAGTTTACATTAAATATCTGAAAAACTAGCCTGAAATACAGCAAAAATTAAATAAATACATAATAAAGAGATATAGAAGAAAAGACAATTTTTCACTGTCAAGTACAACAGTAAAATTGTTGATCTGTTGAACTTAAACTGGGAGGGAGTGAGCATTTCTTCAGGTGTTTTTTTAGTATTCAATGCAAAAACGTTAATACAATCACCAAACTTAGGCCCATAGGTCTGAAAGTTTGACTGATCCTATTTTAGGAAACTTTTTGTTACTTTACAACTCTGGTAATGCTGTTGTGCAACTGTTATCTAACGTGAGTGCAAGGTTTTATGATATCTTTGGCCAAAGCTGAGAAAGGTATAGCAATTCATTTAACGAAGTGAGGGCAGAGGCACTCACTATTACAAAGCGGGATCTCTAGAACTCACAAAAGGATTCTTTCACTGATGCCACTATCAAAACAATAAAACAGTAAAACTGAATTATCAGTCAGTATGTATGCTATGCATAGGCACCAAATTTTCATTGTGAACGGCATAACAGCATAACTGCATGCGTCACTTCCAATGACAATCGTATTGAAGAAAAAACTATTTTGAAAGAAGCAAAAAATAAAAGAGAAAACGCTTTACAATGAAGAGAAAAAAGAATAAGTTTAGTACTAAAGTATAACTAAATGCATTCTTCCTTTTTTGAATAAGTAAAAGCGCACACATATGTACACAAATGCATGCATATGAACACATAGACACACAAATGTCAAATATTTCAGTACGAATAGAAATGAGAATAAATTGAATCATTGAATTGAATCTCTTATAACTTAAGCAAAGCGTATATAACTTTGGTTAAAGAGAAAAGAGAGCGATTGCTTGGACTTCTGTTACAGTGAGTGTGTGGTGAGTGTTGGCTTAGTTTCGATAATTGTCAAGAGTAACAATTGTGTATCAATGTATTTATATAATATAGTGGCATAAGTAAGGCCTACTGCCACATATATTAGTCAAACGATGGTCAGGTCAGCTCCAAATTGAGCTCAGGTTTTGTCAAAGTTTCCCCCGAACCTCATATCATAAAGTAAGCGTCAAGTCGAGCGTACATAAGCTTATATTTCCCTCTTCTCTCTCTTTCTCTCTTTGATCATTGTTAGCAATGCATGACTTTAGGGCCAAATGTGCTCCAAATGTTCTCCAAATGTGATGCTTAGCACAGAAGCTTTTCCAGAGCGGACATTAATGTAAGACAGCCTTCAGGTAACTCATAATATAAGTCAAAGTTGAATAACAGAGAATAGTTTATATGTGGAGATATTGGAGGTATAGATGCGGTTCACATAAGAATATAATTCAATGCGATTCTATTCGATTGAATAAATGCAAAGCTTTATACACTGAAACGTTAAATTTGTGCCACTAGTGATCATATTATTACTACATTAAAACAGATACTTAACTGTATTTTATAGTCACGGCCTATCAAAAAGGGGATGAATTTTGATCCATTAGAATATTAGAGCAATGGTTGGACAGCCGGTCATTCAATATAAACCATTAAATCTAATATTCATTATCTACTAATGCTATTTAAATAATATAAAATATATAATAAATATGAGACAGTGCTTACCGGTAGCTGTTGTTGGCGGAGGTGCACCACTAGGCGTCTGATTCCATCCTCCAACTGAAGTACCACTACATCCTTGATCTGCACCAACAGAAGTAAAGTTTCTCATAGCGGGATGATATGAGTCAACAAATGCAGTTCTGTGTTCAGGTTCACCAGTTAGGTATGGATCAGCTCTAGCTGTTTGATGATATGGTGAGTAATTACACCAGGCAGAAGCCGCCGCGTGATGTGCGGCCGCGGCTGCAAATGCACTTCCATGACACACAGCGGCGGCTACTATGGAATCCCCTGGCATTTGAGCTGAAGGACCATTTACTGCTGCATCGTATGCAGAATTTGACCAGAATTTGGTGGGCGCGGGTTTACATGGCCTTGTCGTCGACGCATCCGGTGTTGTATTTGAATAATAGTAAGGACCGGCACCACTTGGAGGTAAAGGTGGTGGCGGATGATGTGCATGATTACCATTACTAACATTACCTCCACTCATACAACATGATGAAGATGATGATGAGGCCGCTGTTCCGTTGTGTTGATTCGGATATGAATCAAACTCATATGCATTTCCCGCAGAAGTCCATATCGGAGTCGTACTACTTATGCCGCTATGAAGTTGTGGTTCTCCTGAACCAGATCTCATTCTATCAGTAGATGATGAGGAGACAGATGAAGTCACGTGAGTGGGAGCTTGAGGTACACTCGTTTCAAATGAATTGCTTAAGCTTTCTGGCCGTTTAGCTGAGATATGAAGTGTTTGGCCACTATTGCTGTTGTGTTCGGTTGTGTTGAATCCGTTCATAATGTGAAGAATCGCATAATGAACAGAATTAGAGGAGAATCACAATCAATCACATATCAAATTAAACTCACAATCACTTCATTGCACCTGATTTTTGAGAGAATCGCTGTGCACATGAAAAATCCTAATACTGTGCACAATAATGATGATGAAGAGCAGTGAAGTTTAAGTAAAAAGTGTGGTTCAATTTGAGATGAATCTCACTCTCGCAGGCATTGATGTCTTATGCATTGCTTTGAGCAAAAGCGGGCACGAATGGGAGGGATGACTACAAAGCTAAGGTGAAACATACGATTGGTTGACTGCTAAAAATACACAACTTATACTGGTATAGGTTGACTATGCGGTGCTTTCAAATGCTCTCAAAGCTTTCTAATGCTTCAAATGATGCCTTTTTGACTTCTCTTTTTTTCTTCAAGTCTGGGCTCAATAGTGTTTTAGGCGAGAGAGAGAAAGAGAGAAAGCGTAAAGAAATGCTGTAATATCTAATGCCAAGGGCTATGATTAGCGTTCAATATATCAGATTGAGATGAACTCCTGACTCCTCTTTGACTGCGAACATAACTCACTTTTGGGCACACATGGAATGGAATAGAACTGGAAATAAATAGCATTACATTCATTTTTGAATGCCATTAAACAAACTGTACACACAATTCTTCTTTAAATATCTTACCCTAATATAACTTATGCCAGTTTTACCAGTTCTGCAGATCTGTTGCCGAAAAAGGGGAAACCATATAAGACATCATTACTTTCAGTAATCATAATCATCATTCGACTCAATTTAAACAAAGTTTTTGCCAACAGAAACCTTAAGCTCAGTTATATATTGGGAACGCTTTCATTCAAAATAAACATTTGAACGCTTTTATATTATAGCTAAATGTAATGCTTATGTTTGTAATTGAGAGTATATGTGAGCCGCAAAAACTTTCTAAACACACGCAATGCCGACATTCCTCTACATCTTTTCAAGTGAGAGATAGTAATAGAATAAGAGTATACTGTGTGTCATATTATGTCTTCAAATGTAAGTCAGAGAAAGGGAGAAAAACTATCATATATTCTCATTAGAAGAGCACAAAAATATGAGCCTTAACTCACTCGTAAGACTAATCACCAGAAAACATAAAAATTAATTGAGTTTTTTTAGGTATTCATCTTTTTAACATCAAAAGATTGGACTAAAAGTCGCTAAAATGCAATTTGACTCAAGAAAAGTGAAACTTGAATGCATGCGATGCGCAAAGACTTGAGATGCGCACCAATTTAGATGTGGAACCGATAACAGATGCACAGGAAACCACTTGGCATTAGTTTTATCTCGACTGCCAGTTTATCTAATGTATGAATCAATTTTACAGACTTTGCTTCGCTCTAAGGTGACTGCCATCTAGACATTCATCAGGTCTTCAATATTTTGCGCCATTCCTAATAAACAAAAAGTTTACGTTTGCGCTCTTCTATGCTCTCAACTTTTCCAAACTAATGGGCGAACCAATACGATTGTTTCAAACCAATCGTAAGCGTTTAACTTCTTCTATATTTCTATTGGAGATTAAATAGATGTAAACAATTCTATGAAAGGTTGCCTTATTATTATGTGGCTCTCAATCGATCAATTGAATGATAGCTCAAAAACACGTGACTCTCAAAGGTTTGACTACAAGTATTAGAGAATCAGTCAAATTATTACTTAATTTAAAATGTATTTCGAAATTTTAATAAAAATATTGACTAATCATTTTCATTAATTAGTTTCACTTTGAAAATATAATCTTCATTATTCTAATTAATATTCAGTGAATGAACAAAAAAATGCAATAAAAGTTTTCCGATTTAAGGTAATTTTTCAGAAGTTCGCTCTTAAGCATTGAAAAACTTTCAGCTTTGCTTCGATGGCAGTATTAGTAGAAGTTATCAATAGAATAGTGAGAAAATTTTCAATAATACCGAATTACCTCACTTTATATCGCGAGAGTGCTTACCTGTAAAATTAACTCGAGGTATAGTTACATGTCACTAAA
>JAQFXV010001299.1:0-14153 GCA_034694065.1 Camisia spinifer
GACTAAAAGTTCATTTTTGAGATTTATATATTTGTAGTTAAAAGAGTTAGAAATCAAATTCAATAAAGGTTTCAAAAATGTTGTCAATGATTTTATTAATTCATTTATTGAATGACAAAAGTTTTCTTTCGGATTCTTGAGAAAGAATTTCTGATCATAAATTTAGAAAATATTTCGATGATTAGGTTTTCTATTCTTAAATTATTTTGTTTATACGACATTCAAAGTGCGAACCCTTCAACTTTTCCAAATGAAGTTCCTTTTTCTGAGAAAATTTTCATGTTTTGATTAGTTTTACAACTTTTTTATTACTGATTATAATAAACTTTTGTTATTGAAAATTCGTGAGTTCTTTATTTCCTGATCAAATTCAACAACAAAAATAAAGCTCTGAGAATCTAAGTAATTATTCATCTTTTTTTTGAAGAAAAATTTCTAGTTTTAAATTAGTTGTAAGCCTGACGTAAACTTTATATTTGTCAAAGTTGTTCAAACTTTTCCATTTCAATTCGTTCCTGCGAAATGTTCACCTGTTTTTATTCGTTGATTAAAAATTCAATAAATCCTTAACTCATTTTTAGACCGTTAGAAGTTTATTCATAATTGATTAGTAATTAAAGTTACGTAGAGTTGAATAGATATCAAAATATGTTGTAAATAATTTTCACTGAATGAGTATAAAAGAAAATTCACTCAATAAGATGCTGAACTCTATATTACATAAAATTGAAGTCTTGAACACATTTTTGATATCTATTCAACTCATAGTAACTCTGAATAATTACTAATGAATGAATTATGAATAAACTTCTAAAGGTCTAAAAAGCAGTTAAGGATTTATTGAGTTTTTAATCAACGAATAAAAACAGGTGAACATTTCGCAGGAACGAATTGATTTGAAATTTACAACAATTTTCACCATAATATATGCGATTACCTCATTATTAATGAATTTATTAATACAAACGTTTAATGACAATCAAATCGATTAATTAATATTTAATAAACTGTTTTGTTATATATCAATATCAATAAAAGAAAATTCCAAACAATTCAAGTATAATAAAAGTAAAAATAATTAAACCAAAAACTCTATGAATACTTTTCAAGGACTAAAATAACAAATGAAAACTTGCGAACATTTAATTACTTTAGACATACTGTTTAAATAGCGAATAATTAATCAAATTCTGTTGTTGGACAACACATAGAACGCATTGACTATTTGTGCCTCAAGACTAACAACCAATAAGTAGATTGATTACAATCATCATAACTAACATTTTAACAAAACATGTTTTCAAAAGTTTTAAAACTTTATTTATTAAGTATTTCATAAGTCATTAACTGTTGTACAAGAATTAAAGTTATAGTTTCCAACTCTGTCTCATCATTAGATCGAAATACATGTCTTCATCGATAGAAGCGCTGACACCAGAATAGTAATCAATAAATTCTTCTTTAGTTAACTATATTAGAAAATGATAGAAAGTTTCGATAGAATTTCGACTAAAACTTATGAATTAATGTTTTAATATCTTAAAAGCCTGTTTTGTTGTAAATCCCGCTCATGTTTCAATTTATTTAAAAAACTACATATATTCAAAAGCTATGATTAATATAATTAGATTTGAAACTTGAATCTTAAAAGTATTGAAAATGAGCCGGATTTAGATGATATCTTAATAAGAGAATGAGAATTGTGAGCAATAAAATATGGATAACTTACTTTTCCATCAATAGAACCACCTTCTTCAAACTTCTTTAGAAAAGCTTCCAACAACTCTTTCTCAGATTTTTGTCCGTTTTGATATTCAGGATGGCTTTGAATATTATAAACTCCCTTCAAATCGTCTAAAGTCACGACTCCATCACCCGTTTTGTCCAATTTTTTAAATGCCAAATCGATTAAATTTAAACGCATTTTACTCATTGGGGGCTATTTTCATACAATTTTGTGGTCAATAAATTAACATTTATTATCTAAAAAGACTTACTCTGACAGCTTTTAAGAATTCATCGTAATTAATAGTCCCTGAATTGTTTCTATCAAACTCGAGAAACATTGCGGCGAATTCTTTATCATCCAAATCAAGTCCCGTATCTTTCATACCATTCTTGAACTCCTCATAAGTCAAATCACCGCTTTTGTTGTCATCCATTCTTCGGAATGCTCTAAAAATCAAGTTTAACTATTAATCGATGTTTGAAGAAGTTTTGTATAAATTATGATAATTTCACTTCAAATCTTCAAAATTTACGTAGAATTTCATTATTTTTAATAATTAAGGAACATCTTATCTTCACTTAATTACTATATGTTTGTCAGAATATTTATTATCAGTTAAGTTTGAATATTATTAATCGAAAAATTATCCGCAAAATAATAGGATGTTATATAATATGAATTTTGATACTTTATATTCAATTTCGCATAAATTCTAGAGATTTGAATTTCAGTTCATTAATATTGCAAAAATTGCAAGATTTTTCACTTGAGCTCAAGTTTTATTATTATAGTTTGTAAGATATAATTATATTGTTTTGAATTAATTTTGTTTTGACAATGTGTTTGCGTGCGGTAAATGATTCGTGAGGTCTTTTTGCTTATTATTTATTATAATTTCAACATTTACTTTATGTTAATTATTTGAAAGGTTAGTTTCGAGTATCGCTGAAATTATAACAAATACCGAACATTCAAAAAGATTGTGAAATCTCAAAATTGCATTTTTTAATTGAAAAGCTATTTATTAACTGATTAAAGTTAATTGTTTTAAGCTATACTCTTTTGAATATTAGAATTAAAATTCATATTATTCGAGCTCATCATAAGAATTTTTTATTCATTTATCTTAAGTTTGAGTTTTATATTCTTTTGTTTGAAACATGAAACAAACTTATTTGCATAACAGGTATAAACTAATTAAATGGTTTGATAAACATTTTAATAGATTATATTTATTGATTTCTATGAGAAAAACTGTTGATTTAGGCCAAGCAGTTGCCAAAGGGCTACCATTGCTTTAAATTAAATTAAATAACTTTTTATGGTATAAAATATTTATTTTAATCTCTTTTTGCGCTTTTGTTAAAATAATGTATAATAGAATTCGTGAGATAAAAATGAAAGTTTTTTAGACTAGTAGTTAGTTTAAGAAACACTTTGTATTATTTGCCGTTTATGTAATAAGTTAAGAGATAACCATCAGAGATAATGATCTGAATTTTATTATTGCGTTTCATTTCGAGCACAATTCTGCTCAAAATAATTCTTGCTCTGAATACTAAACAATGAAATTATTATAAAAGTATCCATTTATAAAAGCAAATGAATTTCAATTGTAAAAATTCGTTTTATAATCCGAATAAAAGCTCTCTTAAATGATGTAAACAATTAAAAATAGGCTAAATATGAGGAAAAGTTCAAATAACTTATGGGTTTATCTGTTCTAACAATTTACTCGATTATAAGTTGAGTCTATTTTTCTTTCTGATTATAACAAAAATCGTTTCTATTCAAAATTCGAAGCAAACACTTCCGGGAAGTATTGAAACAATCTTAATATGTTTGAGCATTTAACTGCTAGTAATAAAAGGTAATTAAAACTTCAATTCAATAGAAAAATTTAAACTTTCATTTACTCTAAATATTAAGTCTTTATTAATGATTTAAATCTATAGTCAATAGCATAATAGTTTTTAAGAGTGAAAAGCTATTTAGTTCAAGACTGCAATAATTGATACAAATTATTGCGTAATAATAAGTTTGCGAAATTTTTAATATCTTATATCAATACAAAAGCATTAACAACTGCTTACATTTTTAAGTCATGATCTAATCGTTGAATAATTTCCTTATGATTGTTTTCAACGAATTTAATAATATTTTAAAGTTTTTAATTAATATTAATTAGTGGACAAACCCATGAGTAAGAAATTGAATGCATTGATAACTAATTTTGAAATATTATAATTGAAGTAATAATTAAATAAGATATAACCAAATGTAAAAAATTGAATGACTTACTTCCCGAGTCCAAGTATTCCATTTGCACCTCTTTGTAGACATAATAGCCTTAACTTTTCGATGGGATCTTTAGCGAAAGCTACCTGTCGTCCGGCTTTCTCTTGCATTTGTTGTTCATTACGTGTTTGTGCAGACACGGGTCGAGGCATGGCTTTGATGATTGATTTATAGTCGCTTTGGATACTAACAAAATAATAAAGTTGACAATCAAATATCACAATACGATTGAGTAGACATAGATTTGATCTGCTTATAAGTTATAATATAAGCCTTGTTTGAACTTACAATACGAATATAATATAATATTGATCGTAAACAAATCAAAATAATCAACTTTTCAAAGTAGTAAAAATGATTGAGCAAAAAATCTATCTCAAATTTTCATACACAAGCGAATCAATATCTAATCTGAAAATAATTTGTTTGTCTCTCATAGACGTCCTTCAAGATAATACTGCTTTGAGAAATATTTTATGCAGCAGTAAATTTCAGTGTCATCACAACGATCGAAGTGAAACATATAAGTCTGAACACTAGAGAAGCGTTTGATAGTTAGATGTATTGAGTATACTGTCTGACAACCATTCAAAGAGTGAAAATCATGATTCAAGGAAACTGGTATCTCATGTACTAAAAGTCAATACCGGTTTGGCATAATAGAAGGGAAATCACTGCCATTTCAATCAAATGTCTGCCCCCTATTGCATAAAAATATTGAGTGCCTATTAAGTCAATTATTCAATTGAATTGACTTTTTTAGAAACAAATAAAGAAATGACTAATTATTTTGATATATTTCTTATAATAATTACATTCCTTAAGGTATACTTCAAAAAATGTTTATATTGTTAGTTTTGAAGTTATGTTATCTTTACGGGTGAGTAAGTTTAAACGGATGTTTCGCGTTGTTTGCAAATTTTCAAAGCAAAAATCTCTAATCAAGTTTCATGATTTAAAATATGGTGATAAATAAAAGATATAATGGTCGAGAACGTTTGTAAGCGTTAATTTCATAGATGTTTTCTCAAATTTTCCCATTAATGCAACTCTATATGACTACTAATAAAATGCAGATGAAATATAGCTTTATTTATTAGCACAATTTATAGGGTCTTTGTTTTTAACAAATAAAACTATATTTAATGTAACCAAAGTCAAGACTTTTTGGAAACTCGACCTTTTCTACGTCGGAGACTCTGAAATGTCCACATATCATAAAACAAGGATCAAAATTAGTTCATTAATTAATTGGCTGAATATAATAAGGAGTGAGTATATTAAATAATAAATAAAAAAAGCTGAAACATAATTAAGTTTTGATTTGAATCAAATTTATAATAATTGAGTTATAAAACACTCTTGAACTTCATGCAGAATCTTGTTGTATTCTAATAAGTGTAAATTACAGCAGATGTATATGCCTTGAATATTGCTTTGCAAAGTTATCCCAATCTTTTTATTAACATAAAATATCAATTTGTTTTGATTGCTTCGCTAACATTATTAACAAGCTTTAATGTGTCAAGTAATAAACTCATGTTTAACTTATTATTCTGATAATTAGTCGCCAAAATGTCTCAAACAATGCAAAAGCACTGATAATTTTCCAAATGCAGGTGAACAACGACTTACTGTACAATATAATTTGTTTAAGTGAGACATATGCGCAATTAAATACTTATTACTCAACGTTTGCAGTTGAAATTTGAACCAAAAGTCAATTCCAATTTTAATTAACAAACTATAATTTTTCGGCAACACTTCGAAATGTCCAAACCCTAATTCAATACCTTGATTCTCAGTTTCTCAGAACAACTATATTTATACCCTTCTCCCAAATACCAAATAGTTTGAAACTCGAATTGTACCAAATTGAAATTTGAAATAAATTTGAAATTTTGTGTTATTCAATTGAAACTTATTTTCTCTCAACCAATATAAATACTACAATTGCTTTAAAATAAAATACCAGAGCATTTGACGACTCAAAATTAAAAATAAAGGCAATTTATTCTATAGAATTCTGTCGAAATTAATCAAAATCTCACACAAAATATACTTAAATCCTATTAGTATAATATCTGTTTATGCTGATAATAAAAATTCTAAATTCAAAAATAGAACTTATTCGTAGTTTTGAAAGATAGGATGATTTTTTTAATAATCAGAGAATTAGGTGATTCGAAACAAGGTATGGATATTTTAAATTCGGTTATTTCAAAAGAACCAACTTTTTGAATAACAAATTCTGCGATTTCAATGAAAAGTCTTTGACTAGTATTTTTCTGCATTCAAATTTGGTAAAAATAAATTGATAAGCATTTATTTACTTATTATAAAAAATTATTTCTTAGTAAATGAGTAATAATAAATGTCAGGTAAAATAAGCTGTGTTTCTCTATTTATGAATTCATACCATTTAATGAAGTTAATCTGTATTCAAACATTGCTCATTCATTGAGTGTTCTTTGAAAATATATTATTGAGGAAACACGTATGAGTAATTCGATTGAGAGAGCGGTGAGTTTGGGAGATATTCTCCGCACACTCAGTCAGGAAAATGTGTAAACCGTTTATAAAGTAAGATTCTTATCTTAGTTCGTGTTTATGTTTTGTTACTCAACTATATTTTATGTTTTTCTAATTAATTGAAATCAATACTCTTTGTCTACATTTATTTATGAGTATTGCCTAAAATCTTAGTGTTGGTCTGATTTAATTAAAAATCGAAAAGCGCGCCCACAATGCTTGAGACCGCCCGCATCCACGCCTAGGACGCGGGTATCCACAAGTTCTCGCTGTGGGTCTGAGATTGTATTATTAGCTTAAATATGCAAAGGGTGTACCATTATTGCTTTCATGATGAAAACAGTTTTCCAAACTTTTTAATACAATTATTCCTTGAATTTCATGCTGAAGGCATTATCAAAAGCTTTCTCAACAATTAATAGATAAATTGCGTTAAATTTATTTTGGGAATCACTAACTGTTGGAATATTTACGACAGAATTACTTATTCATTCGCAAAAAACTATTGGATGAAATTTCGCAATATTCAAACCCAAACACTTGAATAATTCCCGATTGTATTAATGTTCTCAAAAACATGCAGAACAGTTCTCTTTTGAGTGGGTTAACAAAGTTTTCTACTGAGTATTATCATTTCTTAAATTTTATGGCTTAGAAAGTTTTTTTCTGTTCTCTCAGACGCAGGATTCTTAAAGTAATTTTTTTAGTAATTGTGTTGTATTTACTGTATTTGAAACAAAACCACAGACACACACATTGTTCTGAACTGTGTGATCGATGGCATGTTAGGCAGTGTTGGCGAATACAATGCATGATAATGAGCAGTAATGATAACTACAAGCAAATACCATTTATTAGTATAATGTAATACATTCTGTAGTTCAGAGTAAAACATTGCAATTTTAAAGATATTCTTTATAACTTTTCTCGATTAGGTTTAAACAAATCAAAATTTCCATGACTTTATATTTTTTGTTCGTCTCACAAATAAACTCTGAGATTATAATTTTAGTAAATTTTATTATGAGAAAAATTGATAACCGGCTTAAATATCAGATGAACACTGAATTTGAATCGTCCTGTTTGAGCAATTTAATAATTATTATAATAAGTGATCATAATTTATTGCAATAATTAAGGTTATAAAATTAAAGGATTCAATAAATAAATTAATTTTAAAGTGAAGATTGAGTCCTTTCATTTGATGCCGCTATGAATCAAATTTAATATTTATCTATAGAAAGTTTATTGGCTTTGAGAGCATTAAATATTCTTCAAAGTCTAAATTCGAAATTAATATCATTTAATGAACAATCTATATTCAAAGCAGAGACATGTATTTAGAAGAGGATTTATTACCAATTATTTATTTCGATTCAGAGTTAATCTTTTTCAAAATCAAATTTATTGATGTTATTACTGAATGCATTTGAAAAATTTTATAGATGAGGCTCCTTTGAAGTTTCGTTTTGAATAAATTGAATTCATTCAAACTTGACTATTAAACAATTGTAATGTTTAATGAGCTCAAGATTTTCTATGACTTAATCAAAAAGTCCTGTAATCGATGTTTAAAACTCGTCTGTATTTATTCGTCTCATTCATCCAACAAATTAAATGGTTTTCAAGATGTTTATTTACGGTGTACAACACAAAGAATATTTAATAACATGCTGAAACTATATTATCATAAGATCGTTAGTCAAAATTGTTTTTGAATAATAACATACAGTAAATTGAACTAAAATTTTGAATTATTTTATCGCTTGAGGTTGAATATTGCGTAACTATGTCTACAGAAAATGACTTCAGGAATATTGCGAAATATATATTTCAATCTTGAAAATATGTATAGATATATATTATATGTATAAGAAAAATTTTTTAATGCTCAGTCAGAGCCAATTGCAAGAAGAACAAAATTAATGGTTTAGTATATTTAGTATTTAGTGTTCAATACATTAAGAAAAATTGTTCACGTTTTTCATAAAACTTGAATTTATACATTGTTGATGAGTATAAATAAGTTTGATTAATACAACATCTGTTTATTATTTTAAAATAAATTTAAAGTTTTATCTCAATGTGAAATGAGATGATTAATGTATGTTTTATTAAAAATAGATATCGATTTACAAAATCCATTAGATATTTATGAGACTTCATAAAGAAGTTTTTATTTTAAATTTCAATTTGAAATGTCTATTATTAGATATTCAAGAATTTCATTCATTTTTCATCGAGTATGTCATCAAGAATTAAATTACTTTAACCTTTAAAATCCATTAAAAGTATTGAGAAAATTCATTAGTTGAGAGTTAAGGCGAGCTTAGGTTAAAACTTTTACATAAAATTATACTTTCACTCTATTCAAAGCATTATATTCTCTATTCGTTATATAATGCATAAAAATAATTGATTTTTGAAAAGAATAATAAAGACATGAAATTGATGACGAATTATAATAATAAGTAACTTAAATAGTCATATAATGAGAATTATAATTATTGTTACTTACAATTGAATTTATAGCCTTTTTCCTATGAGATAAATAATATCAAATGAAGAGTCGCAATGCGGCAAAAAGACCGAAACCACCAGAAAGTACACCAATATTTCTAAACTACAATACGTGTAATGAAGGTAATAACGACCAAACCCATCAAACTTTTTGGTTTAAATGCCTGCTAAACTTCGATAATATCCAAGGGAGGAAACATCAAATAGTTAGACACAACTATTGTAGTAAAACTCTTAACTCCTCCGCACGTCTTTGATGTATATCTTCTCTGACTGATACACACCTAATAGAAAATGTTGCGAAGTCTGTGAAATATTGAACAAGTTTGCTATTACTCTCTATTTCTAAACTTCTATCTCAACTTATATAGAATTATGTACTCAGAAAATTGCTTTTAAACTTTTTCTTACATTTAATTTCTCTCTAATAATGGAGTGCTTATTGTTATTATGAAAGTTTGCATATATTTCGATAATAAACAGTTTGTATTAAATATCTCTCATATACTGACTAATATGAAAGTCGATTTGAATTGCTAACAAACTCGATATATAAGTTTGAGAGTGTGCGGAAAATTTGGAGTTTCAGTCAAAAAAGTAGGACGTTTTAAGTAACTATGGAGATAACAATTTGCAGTCACCTAATATAGCAAACATATCAAATAAGTTTTCATGTTAGTAAAAGTAATGAACAATTTATTGACCTCTCGTTTATTATTCCATACATTTATAGCAATTTATGTTCATTTGAAAAATACCTTTGTTCAGAATAACTTTGTTGATTTTTAAAACAAAATTTCAATATTTTATAGGAATTACATAGAAATAAGTTATTCTTATATTTTTTATAACTTATTTCTAATCTCATATAGACTTTAGAATTATAGAAACGAATCATAAAGAATTATATTCATTGATTGTATTGTAGATTATTATTTGAGTAGTTAGTAATGCATTTCATGTTTAGGAGAATTAAAGAGCTTTTATGTTCAAACTTTTTCTACTGACAGACAATTTTTTCGCTTTTTATTAGAAGTTGTCAGGCGAGAGAGCCTAATGTTTTATAGATTTTCTTGTTGTTTCTCAAACTCAGCCTTTTTATGTCATTAAATGTTTTTTCTAATAAAATCAAAGTTTTAATAAGTGATATAAACTTATAAATTAGTCCTTTGGAAATTGTTTTTGAAAAAAACAGTTCACAAACTTGAAAAAATCGGTTTTTAGTTTTAGTGGAATTTTCTCAATTTGATGATAAATTAGTATAATTATAATATTATATTTAGATTTTTGAGATTTTGTACCAATCATTTTTTACAGAAGTTCAATGAAATGTTTACTTTCATTGTTTTTATAATAGGGGACCCATATATACAATTGTATTTTTCCCTGAAAATATGCTTAAACATAACATTCTTCTCGAAAGTCTTGAACATTTTCTATTATGAATACTTAAAATGAATACATGAGAGAATTTTTATATAGATATTATATTTTATTGAATTTTCTAAATTAAAGATTAGAACATAGAAGTGAATGCGATAAATAAAAAATGAATTTTCTTTCTTTTATAAATATATTGAACTTTTGAAAGACGATTGAATACTTCTTCATTGCATAAAATTATTGTTCATAATAATAAGTACTCATGAGTCGAATCTTTTTAATAAGTAAGAAATTAAAAACGATTGCAGCGAAACATAAAATGATGATTAGATATAAATCTATGGATACAATATTGTGCAAATTATTTCCTGCAATTAAAAAGTTAATATAAAACATAAGTTGAGAAACATTTTGCTGAATACTAACCTGAAGAGAAGTCTAAGAAAAGTTTTATACAGAGACAAATCGCTTCGAAGCCGAGAACAAATGAACTTACAATCAGTGGTTTGGTATATATTCTTATAGATGAATATAAGGAGAGTGAATGTCCTAAAAGACCGAATACGAATGCGAAGAATATTAATCCAAAATGTGATTTCGAGATTCTTTTTCTGTAATTGAATTCACTCAGTATTATCGATGAAGAAGTAATTATTAATATCAATGCAATTATATTAATGTAAATCAAAAAAGATTCAATATTATTGGGTTTAAGCCAAGCTATCTCTTGACAAAAGGCTTCCCAACATGTTTCTGATTTTGTTTCAACAGCAATACTAGTCTTTGATTTTAGATTATCCCGTAGTTCTCTATTTTTTAATTTTTCTGTTTTTTTTAATTCTTGATCTGTTATTCTTTCTCTTTCAATGTTTCTGCTGGAGATTGTTTTTGGTAATATTTCTCCACTTCTTACTGTCATCACTGATTTGCTTTTATTTATATCTTTCGACTCCAAAACATTTCTATTATTTGAATTATTTTTATTCCCATCTGTATTAGCCATTATTGATGACAATCACTTAAATTAAGAGCGAATTCAGTTGCGGAAAATTTGTTTTAAAACAAAACGCGCGCTAATAATAAAAGTAAAACTCAAGTCATATAAAAAGTAATAAAAGTTATAATTTATTTTGTGAATTACAGAATAATAATTACTTATGAATTTTGTTTGGTCATGAAAAGTAATACCTATATTAATTTTAGTATAATTGAAGTGATTGTAAAGTATTCATGATTTTGCCGACTTTACGATTCTATGATTCAACAAAAATCGAGCATTTCCTCAGAATATTCTCTTTTCTAGAGTGTTAAGAAGTTTTTTGCTGAATACTGAATAAATAATTCATATTTGAAAAGATGACAATTCAAAGAACTCATTATATAAATAGTATTTTTATTATTTTTGTAATAAAAGTTTGAAAAATGAAAGTGAATGCAATGAATAAAATTAAGTTTTCTTTCTTCTATCGATATATTGAACTTTTAATTTAACGATTGAGTAGATCTTCGTTTTGAACAAAACTTATTCTTCAGAATGGACTGAAATATCAATGACTCCAATCCTTCGGATAAATAGGAAATTAAAAACGATAGCAGACAAACATAAAATAATATTAAAATATAATACAATCGATAGAATATATAAAATATAGTTAATGTCCAATTCATTTTCTGTAATTAAAAAACATAATGTTTTATTAATAGTTTAATCGATAAAACTTTGTATATTTTCCTGACCTGACGAGAAATCTATGACAAATTTAATGCATAAAATCAATGCTTCAGTCCCGAGAACTAATGAACTAATAATCATTGGTATGATAAGCCTTCTTAAAGTTCCATAAAATGAAAGTAAATGTCCGATAAGGCTAGCAATCAATGCAGATGTCATTATTGCAAAACGTGTTTTTGTGATACTATTTTGATAAATGTATTCACTCATTATTGCCATTAAACAAATCAACGCTACGACTAATGCAATTATATTGATGTAAATCAAAGATGATCTTAAATCCGTCGGCAAAAGCCATACTAACTCTTGACAAAAAACATCCCAAAATGTTTCAGATTTTCGACTATTTGTGTCAACAGTAATACTAGTTTTTGATTTTCGGTTTTCGAGCTGTTCTTTGTTTTTCAAATTTTCTGTTTCGAACAATTCTTGATCTGTTAGTGTTCTCTCTCTTTTAATTTTTTTGTAAGACTTATTAAAATATCGCATTGCTTTTGGAAATACTTCTTCACTTCTAACTGTCATCACTGAATCTCTTTTACTCATATCTTTTGGATTCAAAGCATTTCTATTTGTTTTATCCATATTTCATATCAATTAAATTCAATTGAAGTATAACTTGAATTTAAATTAAGAACGAATTCAGTTGTCAAACATTAAGTAACTTTCGAAACAAAACGCGCGTTAATAATAGTTAAAATCAAAACTAAGTCATAAAAGTTTTATTTTGTGAATTATAGTTATTTTCATGACAAAAAACTTGAGAAAATTCTGAAATCGTGAAAATTATACGCAAATAATAGCATAATTATTAATTAAAGTGATTGAAAAGCATTGAAATCAATTTATAAAAACTTTTCATAATTTTTCCCAACAAATTCACGATTATGTCAATCATTGTAAGTGAGAGAATAGGGGTTCAAAACTATTCAAAATATAATAACATATTTTCTGATCGAGTACTAAATGATTGTCTTTCAATATTGAAGTTTTATTTGAATACTGAATAAAAGTTTAACTTTAGTTTGTTTTGAAATGATTGACAACATTTCATGAAATTAATTATTATTATTATTAATTAAATTAAATATAATGTTAACTTATTTGAAAATAAGTTCATATGTATTAGCATTATATCTAAGCTTTAAATTTCGTGTTTATATTGAGAAGAATTGGTTCAAAAAAGATGAAAACACTCGTAATGATCATATTGAAAGTGATAAACATTTGGTTTTATTTTTTCCTGAAAAAGAAATTAGTTTAAAAGATTGTTATCTCAAAAATAATGGTAATTATGAAAAAAAAGTTTATAATTTCGAGTTTAAATATCGATAATAACCTATGATTTGTTTTTATAGCATTTTTAACTAATGATAGTAAGAACTCATCTTTAGCTCAATTATTACTAGTCTTAAAGTCAGCCAAACGTTCACTCAATATCTGTATGTATTCGCTATCATTTGAACCAATCATTAAATTGTGTGAAGAATTGCGTGTAAAAAATGATATAATTATTCGTATTATAATTGACGGAAAACATAATAGAGTGAAAACCTTTTTATCCGTTGAACAAAACGGTACACAAAAACTAAACCGATTGAAAAAATTGCTTCATTTCGGTATAGAATTGAAAATAGTTTCCCTTAAAGAGGAAGGTCTTATGCATCATAAGTTTGCTATCATTGATGACTGTCTTCTAATTAATGGATCACTTAATTGGACAGAAAATGCCATTTTTCACAGTTATAATGATGTTATGATAACAACTGAACAAATGCTTGTCTTCACGTATTTGAATAAATTCAACAAATTATGGTCTAAACCAAGTCATTAACTATTTGTTTATCAATTTATTTTTGAACAATTTTTTATACAATTTTCAATATTTAATACTCTTATTAATACTCATTTGTCGAAAAGAAATTAAAGTTAACTAAATCTTTGAAATTAATTAATTTT